>CAMOHE010046093.1:0-52500 GCA_946598075.1 Artocarpus hirsutus
AACGTTCTAGAAGAGCCTCAACTAACTGGTCTTCTTTGCTATTCTCTATCCACGATCGGAGTGAGTATGGGCTCACACGTACAGCTCTTCCTCAAGGTGACTCTCCTTCCAACCAATTGAGAGAACCCAAAGCTAGTGTTCATGATTTGTAAACAAGAGCTCTCAGGGAGTTTCAGATTCTTACCAGTAGAGTATCACTCTTAATCTCTCTATTGATCTCTTTTTAACTCATTAGACTCACTCCCTATTTATAGAGGTTGGGTCTAGGGTCATTCCTTATCAGATAAGGTCTCAAAAATTCGAAACAGAACCACATTCAGGTCTATATCGGATAAGATACACGTAAAAACGCGCGATTTTTAATTCGTGCATAGGTAGGCCGAACTTTAAGTTCAGCATGCCGAACTGCCGAAATAAAAATCATGCGAATCTTTTATTTTTCACCCGAGATTCTATAGGATAAAGCCTCAGTTTTAATTCAAATAACCCAATAGAGAAGTTATCTAATTAAAAACAACTTTATCTAGATAATCTCTAAGAAAATAAATAGATTCCTAATAAGAAGAGAAATTAGAGAAAAGAAGAGAGAGAATTTAGAATTAGAGAGAGGACAACAATGGAGAGGAAACAAAGATGTTTGATATCATTAATCAGGTATATAGTCTGAATTGTAATTACATTTTTTTAGCTCTTTATAGGGAAGAAAAATAACAAGAAAAAAAAAACTAACAAATAAAGGAAACAACCGAAAAATCTGTTAATTCCTTAAGTTTCTTATTACCGTTGTTTATACTTATTATTTTAGTATTCTAAGTTTTGTGATTTTTTTTTTTTGTTTGGTATAAAAGTTTTGGGTTTTTCTAGTTGTCCAACTTTGTGATCCGCCATTGCCATCCATTTTAGAAACCGCCGCTCTACCTCCCCTGTTGTTGCCGCCATGGAAAGCATCGTTGTTGTCTTTTTCTTTCAACAAGTACGTATTTGCCTTTTTCTAGTTTTGGTTTTAATTTTGACATTGAGTAACGCCTTAGTATGCTAAGTCTACAATGTAGTTGTCAATGTTAATGTTATGTGATATACTTATTTTGGTGTTATGTTTTTGTTTAGAATACCTCTAGGGTAGGAATGCATGTTGTAATGAAGGCTTTATGTCACAAGATGTTTGAATGGTGGAGTAATTGAATGTCACATTACTTTTTCATGCTTATAGTTTAAAGTAGTTACCGAGTTGATTTCTACACAGGCACACACCTATAGATCTACCCTTGCTCTAGGTAGTTATTAGAATATGTTGACTAGAATTCAGTTTGGCCTAGCTCAAAATGCGTACTATGCTAAAGAATGGTGTATTATTATGCTAAAAAGGTATTATGTCTAGCTACATATTGTTGCTAATATTTAATTCAATTGTTTAAATTAAGTCAACAGTGGAGGTAATACATTTTTACATGCTGTGTCCTACCACTTTCTTATAGAAAATGCATGGATTTGGGAATTAAAAGATGCATCATATATTCATGCAATGTGAACGACCAAACCAATTGCTTTATGATCAGCTTCTTCTGATAAATTATTGTTGGATTTAGAAATATTTTTAATTGAATTTGGTATGGGACAAAGAAAGTCACACATAAGATGGAGATCTTTAATCTATAGTCATATTCGCATAAAATGTATGTCTAACCCAAATTACTAATGAGCTGCTTCGCGGGTAGTTAATCTCTTGAGCAGAAATTTTTAAGTTTGACTCCTTGTAAATGACCATATGCTATAACCGTAGAATGTGGATAATGGTGCTTTGTTTTGGGTGAATGCTAGGGTCGAATGGCAGGTTACTATATTGGAGACCATAGGATTTCCATTTCAGTACTTGAAGATCAACGGTTCTAATCCTCAAACTGAAAGTAGCTCTATTTTTTAAGTGAATCATGATTGGGACTCACTGATTTCTAAAATCCCTTGCCGAATTCCTGATTGAATTCCCGCATAATTTACTAACAATGTGTTCATAGCACATAAAAATGGGGTGAACAGCCCGGGTCTTGGTATCAAGTGTCTAATGTGTTTGTGTTTCCATGTATTGCCGTGTCTTTGGAGCCTTTGATAGCAATACTATTAACAATTATGTGCTTAAAATGAATTGTGTTTAGCCTACGCTGCAACTTGATCATCTACTAGCCATGGCCTCCACTGACTAACAATCAAAGTATTCAAAGACTTGATCCATGCTTGGGTTCCAATGTAAGGGACTACCACGTCATGATGTTCACCATAAAAAGAAAATCACATTTCTTCTAAGATCTCAAAATAGAAACTTTATCCAACTAGAGTGATTTTGTCACTGTTTATTTGAAGGAAACATCATATTATTACTCTATTGTTTGAAAAATATTAAAATGAAACTCTATAGTTTTTGAAAATATCATTTTCGTACCCTGAGTTCATGTTTTGTGACGTAAAATTTTCAACTTACCCTTTTATTATTGAACCCCAAATTATTTTGTAAAAACTATAATAGAAAATAAATACAAATAATATAAACAAATGAATAAGTCCATAAATACGCTTTTTTTGTTATAAATTTTACATATTAATGAGTTGGGGACTTCATCGTTTTTTGTTTTGCGTTTTGTTTAAAAGACCATTTAAACAAATAGTGAAAACAAAGCATTTTTGGTTTGCTAAGGCAAAAAAAAAATGATAAAAAACTATAAAAGGAATTAAAGGAAAACAAAATTGGAACGAAACAATAAAGGCTGACCCAAAAAAAAAAAACCAAATTGCGCTATTGATGCTGAGGACCATAGTTGCAACAGAGAGACCCTCCCCTTCCATTTAATAAGCTGTTTTCTTGAAAAAAAAAAAATCCTTTTCATAAAATTACAATTAAGTTAAAAATACTAAAAAACAAAAAAAAAATCATGTTTATTGTTATGTGCATCATCCCATGTCATATTGAAATGCGTGCTATTAACTAGCTAGTTAACTAACTTCAGATTTTATGGTTTAAAAAAAAACGATTTTGTTGATTACAATTAGATTTCCTATAAAAGCACAATAGGATCTATTTTATGGGGCTTAATGTGACCATCATTATAATAACTACCACTAATTATAAGGATAGGGATCGATCGATCAGTTAGTATTACATTTGACAATTTATCCAAATTTATTTACTAGAAAATTTTACATATTAATGAGTTAGCTTTACATTTGACAATAGGATTGAAAACATCAAAATGACGATTGACAAGAGTTGGATTTTTGAAAATGATTTTTTTTGGACCGATACTGGAATGGTGCATTGGCATTTTTGGAAAGAGCAAAAAACTACATGAATGAGGATGGGGAAGTTAGTTGTACATGCATTAATTATTTGAATATAGCAATGCAAACATTACTAGTGGTTGAAGCTCATAAAATTGACAAGGGATTTAGTCGAACATATACAACATGGATATACGATGAAGAATCTTATAATGCAAACATTTATGGCGATTAAACACATGAACAATCTACTGACAAGATGCAAAATGTCTTAGATGATGTAGTGGGGGATAGCAATCATGTCGAGCCAGAAGAGTCAAGTCCAACCGAAAAATACCAGTATGGGTAGTTTGAAGAACTTTTTGCTGAGCTTGAGGCAAAGTTGTATTCTAGATGAAAAACTTTTCATCTCTAGATTTTTTAGTAAAATTGATTCATTTAACGGTGCTTCACAGATTGACCAACAAATCTTTTGATTCTTTGCTAAAGCTTTTAAAGGAGGCATTACTAGGAGGGAACAATATTCCTGCTTCACACTATGAGGCCAAGATGAAGTTACGCAAGTTGGGTTTAGGTTGCAAGACAATTTATGTATGAAATTATGATTGTGATTTATTCAGGAAAGAATATGCTGATCGAAACACTTGTCCTATATGTGGTGAGAGTTGATGGGTAAATCTGAAAGCGAAGGGAAAGAGAGTGCCTCATAAAGTATTATGATATTTCCCTTTAAAGGATCAGTTGAAGCGTTTGTATGCGTCAAGACATACTGTAAGAGATATGAGATGGCATGTAAATGGTTGATCCATGCAAGGAGTTTTACAACATCCAGTAGATAGATAGGCATGGGAGGCATTTGATCATAGGTATTCTTATTTTGCTTCTAAAGTAAGAAATGTTCGTTTGGGTTTAGCAACTGATGGGTTTAGTCCGTTTAGAAAAATGAGTCAACCTTATCAATATGTGGCCAGTTATCTTGTCAACATACAATCTACCTCGATGGCTTGTACAAAGGAACCCTACTTGATGTTGACTTTGTTGATCTGGGACCTATTGCTCCTGCAAAGGATATGGATGTGTTTTTGAGACCAGTTGTAGATGAGTTGAAAGATCTTTGGGAGCATGGATTGGTAATTTATGATGCTATGATAATACATCATTTAGGATGTGTGCTACATTGTTATAGACTATCAATGATTTTCCTGCTTGAAGTAGTTTGTCCGGTTTGAGTGGCCAGGGATACAATGCATGTCCAATGTGCAACATGCATACTCCTTCTAAGCATTTAAGGAGTAAGACGTGTTATACAGGCCATCGATGATTCCTTCCAACTTCAAATAGGATGAGGAGAGATAAACAATTTGATAATACAATAGAGAAAAGACCCCTGCCTCCACACTTGACTATTGTTGAAATATTAAATTAGTTAGAATATGTGCGAAGTAGACTGTTAGGCAAGCACATTGATTTTGGTGGGAAGAAACGTAGGCGAGAACCTTACAAGTTCAACTGGACAAAAAAGAGTATATTTTTTTGAATTGGAATTAATACTGGTCAGATTTGTTGATAAAGCACAACTTAGATGTCATGCATATTGAAAAGAACGTCTGTGATAGCTTGTTGGGCACAATATTGAATATTGATGGGAAGTCGAAGGATACAGACAAGGCAAGAATGGATCTAGTCGACATGAAAATAAGGAATGAATTACATCTGTATAAGGATGGGGATCGATGGATGAAGCCTCATGTAGACTACACTTTCACTCTTGTAGAACAGAAATAATTTGGTGCCTTTATTAAATCCGTAAAGTTTCTTGATGGGTTTGCGACAAATTTGATAAAGAACATTCATGTTGATGGCAAGATCATTAGACTTAAATCACGTGATTGTCATGTGATCATGCAACATCTATTATCGGTCGATATTTGTCAATTTTTGAAAAAAGAGATCACTAATACAATTGTCAAACTTTGTTATTTCTTTCAACAAATTTGTTCCAGAACCCTAAAGATCTCTGATTTAGAGAAAGCTGAAGACCAAATTGTCATAATATTATGCAAGTTGGAAAGAATATTTCCGCCTGCATTTTTGATATCATGGTTCGCCTGGCTTTGCATTTGCTAGAAGAAGCCATGCAAGGGGGTCCTATTCATTCAAGGTGGATGTACCCCATTGAGTAGTATATTGGGACACTTAAGCAGTATGTTAAAAACCGAGCATGACTGGAAGGGTCAATTATAGAGGCTTATGTTATGAATCAGGCTTTGACTTTCTGTTCACGTTACTTTCATGGTATTGAATTTAAGTTCAATCTGCCTGAAAAGAACTTGCCTGATCATGATTTTGCTCTAAAGAAAAACTTATCGGTCTTCAAATCACAATGTCAACCAATGGGAAAGATTGTAACAAGTCATTTAAATGAGCAATTAAAGAAGACGATCAAGTGGTATATTTTAAACAATTGCCCAAAAACCCGAAGATACATGGAGTAAGTTTAGCTCTTTAATTGTTAACTTTCTAGTACGTAATATAACATAAATTTTTATGAGATAGGGAACACATGAATGAGCTTGAAATTACTGGTAGAAGAAACTTGAATAAGGTTTAGATTGATGAGTTTTTGGCATGGTTTTACAAAAAGGTAAAAAAATATTTTTATCTTTTTCGGCGAAAAAAATCACATTTAAAGATTTACTAACAATAATAAATTGGTCATTGTAGGTGTACCATTTACGGAAAAATCATTCACCTGAGGCCACTAATGAATTACTTGCCTTGGCATCTGGTCCCAATGACACTGTACTATCGTAGTCTACAGGTGTGGGAAATGGGGTCAAGTTTGTGTGCAACAATCGTGATGTTCAACGAAAAACACAAAACAGTGGGGTTTGTGTACCTGGTGTTGATGACAACATATAATACGGTTGGCTAGAAGATATATTGCTACTCTGATATGTGAATGATTGTTCAATTGTGTTGTTTTGGTGTAAATGGTTTGATGCTGATCCAAGAAAGAAAAGGATCTTACATAATAAAACTTGACGAGTGTGTTTGTCAATGCTGAGGCTTATAAAGATGATCCCTTTATGTTATCATCACAAGCAAAACAAGTGTTTTATCTTAAAGATTAGCTTAATGGCCCTAATTGGAAAGTGGTCCAACAGTTTGGTCAACGACATGTATGGGATCTTCCTGACACCCAAATAAAGATTCTAGTTCAATTGAGGTGTTACAAGATGCCTATTCAAATTTTGAACTAATAGTTGAGCTATCCAATTTGGAGTCAACAACATTTAGAAGAAATGATGTTGATCCTAATGTCGTTGAGAATGCAACATTAATCGAAGTGGGTCATGCAAATGATGACATTGTGGTTGACCTTGAGGTGGATGATACTTTACTGGAGTACGACGATGATACAAGCACAGAAAATGAAGATGAAGGCTATGATATTAGTTTTGAACAAACTGACAATGAGAGTAGTAGTGATGATGAATAATGTACTTATAAATTTAACTTATTTCCAGCAGTACCAGTTCTCAATGAACTTCATTTTTTATATATTCTTTTTAATAAATACTCTTTGAATAACTTGTTATCAATAGGTGATCTTAATGACTAGACCCGTTGTTACATGTGCTGGATCTTTTGGAGGTGCAGAACCTCCACCGGGGCTAAGAAGACTTCCAGTAGATTGTGAGTCAGACATGACTGATTACAATATGTCTTCTTTTAAATGTATTATAACTTCTATATAAAATCTATCACTCTTGTGTTGTCTTTTTTTTTTGTTTTATTTTTCAGTCCCTACTGCCAGTAAAAAAAGTTTGTGGACACACAAAGAATAAGGATGTCCACAAGATTGTTGGTGCTTGTAAAGGGAAACTTTCGTTATTCCTAGACATCAAGGAAAGACATATAAAGGCTTAGAGGACAATGCAGCTCACTTAAGTAATTGTATAGGTCAGGCGATGTGATCCAAAATTCCTCCATATTATGATAGTTGAAAGAAGGTTCCCGCGGTATACAAGGATCAAAATTTACCTCTAACATAATTAATAGTATTTCACATTTTCTTTATAATATATTTTTTTAGCGACCTTGTATTAATTGTGGTATTTATAATGAAATTATAGGATCTTTTTTATTTTGATTTGACTCCTATATTGGTGGCATCAATAAATCATAATGCATAAGGCCGGTATAAGGAATGGAAAAATGACCTTCATGAATACTTCAAGCAATTAAGGGGGCAAAAAATGTAGTTAAACACAAGCAGATTGAGAGGTTGCTTATGATCACTTCTGCAACGAAGCTTTTTAGGTTTAAAGTTATAGACTCTATTGTTCATGATCACTACATATATAAATATAACCTACTAATTTTAATAATTTATCTTTGTGACAAAAAAGGTTGGCAACAAATAAAAGAAATAGAGCAAACATGAGGCAACCAAGTTGTCATGGAATGCAATCGTATGCTAATTTGAGATACCAAAATGTAGTAAATAAAAATTTATTAAACTATGTTTCATTTTTCCTTTAAGATATGTATTGTTCTAACACAAGTCTAACACAAGTTTATCCCTTCTATAGAGAAATCCTGAGATCGGTGAGTTGCTTTCAATTTTGGAAAATTGGCATTAGTGTCATCAATATTCCAATGGCAGATGGGTTAATGACTCTGCAGAAGCTAGATATGTAAGTCATATAACTTATTAAGTTTTAGTTATGAAATTTTGAGTTTGATTGTAATTTACTTTGTTAAATGGAATGTGTATAATGAAATGCTTCAGATGCATACTCAACAAACCCAAGCTGTTGCTGCATCTACTTTTGCTTCTAGTTCGGGCACATCTTAAACAACACATCTCATGAATGAAGAAGAGATAGCAGAGAATGTGATTAGATCATATAGAAGGCATAGGAAAGGAGTGGGGCTGAGGATGAGAAAAGACATTCTTGTAGCAGCTGCTCTTGAGGAGGCTCGTTCACAGCAGCCATAAGTCCCTCCACAAGTGCAACAATGGATGGAAAAACAATCTTAGTATAATATGCAACAAACTCAATATCAAAATCAAATAGCCAAATATCAAAACCAAATGATAGCTATAATCAAGTGTTTCGTACCAGATTTAGATTTAGTAATGCCTCCCCCCTTCCACCGCCACCTCCACCTGTTATGTCTTCCAATCCACCTTTAGAAGAAAACAATGATGATGATGATGGTGATGAAACAACTAATTTAGAGATTAGTTTCTACTTTAATGATTTAGACTTGTTGACTTAATGTACATATAAACTTATTTTCTATATAGTTCTATTTTGTTTATATCCAATTTTATTAGTTAATAGCATGATGAGAAATGAAATGAATGTATCTGTGAATTGGCAGTTATTTGCTTGCAGGTTTATTGTGGCTAGGAATGAAAAGTTAAAATATCTATAAAAAAAACAGCGACGACAATTGTCATCACTGAAAGTCACCACAAGTAATGTTAGCGACCACAGTTGTCATCGCTGAAACTTTCAGAGACGACATTTGTTGTCGCTTTAGTGTATCAACGACGACAAATATCATCTTTGACTAAGAACTAAATCTACACAACGACAACATTTGTGGTCACTTTAGCATATTAACGACGACAAATATCGTCTCTGAATAAAAATACAACGACCACATTTGTTGTCACTTTAGTGTATCAATGATGACAACTATCATCTCTAGATAAGAACTAAATCTATACAGCGACGACATTTGTTGTCGCAAAATGTCATCACTGTAGAAGGTCAGCAATGACAAATGTCGTCATTGATTTTTGAATAATTTTAAATTTGGCCCCTAATCGGTGGCTGTAAAGTCGTCGCTAATTTTAGCGACGATAAAAAGTCATCGCTAAATGTCTTTAGCCATTAATTATTAGCGACGACATTTTGTGACGACAATGTTGTCACTGTATAGTATTAGCTATGACTTTTTTGTTTTAACGACGACAAATGTCGTCTTTAAATTGTTCTCTTCTTGTATAATTATAAAATTAAGTGATACGTTGAACCAGCAATATTTGTATGCTAGCTGAAAACATTGAGCGTCTAAGCACAACAAGCCACAGCATAATACATAATTGTAAACCGGCTGTACTAGAGTTGTATACATTTTAGAGTTAAGAGTAATATGTTCTCCAATGCATAAGTTGGATAAAAAAAGTGAGAAAATAATATATTTAAAATAATATTTTTCATTTATTTCCAATCTATAATATTATTTTAAATCTTATATTTGTTTTTGATCATAAGCATTCCGTTAAGGTTATTGTTATAATCACTAAGCTTAAAAAATTATAAAAAAAACTTCAAAGAGTAAAATAATTTGAAAATGTTAACATTCTAATAATTGAATTTAAAAATAAATTAGTTAACTAATAACAATATTTAAATATTAAGATTTAACATAAGCTATGCTTAAGACCTAATTTGCTATTAGGTATGGTATATGTGGAGTTTAGAATTACAAATAAAATTATAACATGGTGTTACTTTTCTACTTTAATGTTATGGTTAACCTTACAAATGGTTATCTTCAGTCCTATTTTAATCCATAATATTTAAAAAGTCCACTTTTAGTCTTGAATCCATTATTTTGCTTTAGTTTTGGTCTCTCCGTCAATTAGGTATTAAATATTTAAAGAAATATTCTTAAAATATCCCGCTTTGATCCTAATCTACTACTTTGTTTTACTTTTAGTCTCTAATATATTACTTTGCTTCACTTTTAGTTCCTATGTTGCTAAGTATTATTAGATCATGAACATTAAAAAAAAACACTAAAGTAAGGAACTAAATACAATAAATTTGATTCGCGTAACTCAAATAAAAGCAATTTATCATACTGTTATGTTAAGGAGCTTTAATAAAAAAAAATTAAAGTTGAATATTTATCATCAATATATTATATATGTACATATAGAAATAGTAATTATGACGTTTAGAACTATGATTATTCCTAGTGCATAAATATAAATCTATATAAATCATAGCATGTAGCTTGTTATTCAAACTGGATGATTATCCAATATTTATATATTCATTGGAAAAGTTCAAATTATTTTTTTCTAAATTAATCTCATTAACAATAGGATGAAACTGTTTTCTTTTTTAATTACATGCATCACAGTCGTTTTAATTTTTCACTTTGGATTTTTAAAATTTTTGGTCTCTAATAACTCTTAGTTATAATAGAGGGACCAAAAGTGAAACAAGGTAAAAAATTAGAGACTAAAAAGGTACATTTTCAAAGTTTTCTGTTAAATATTTAACACATATCTAACGGAAGGACTAAAACGAAAACAAAGTAATAGATTAGGGACTATAATATGACTTTTAAAATGTTAAACTAAAATGGGACTGAGAATAAACCTAAAGGATGATTTGTTAATCCTTAATATTAAAACTTTGGTATGGTACTGGTTAACTAAATTTGATACTAGTAAATTTTAATGAAATGCTACATAAAATTAATTAAATCAAAAGCTATTGTTCTTGAGGGAAAAAGATAAAGTGGCAGGATGACCCAAAATTAAGGCAACACACAAATTTAGTAACACATACAAACAATGGGGTTTATCGTATCTTGTGCTTATTGGTCTATTCCCTCGACCAAACATTATAACCTTTTGAGCTGGCAGAAAGGTTTCAATGGAATAGTTTCATTTCTTTCTTACTTTATCTATTTATATGTTTGTTTTGCCTATTAATGGATAAATGATTGCTTGTGGAAAAATGACCCTCACGGCACCTACACCAAACAAAGGATCATTGTGTTCTCCCAACAGAGGAAAAATATTTAGGGTTGGAGCCACTCACTAACTAGGGTAGAGTGCCATATACCTTAAACGTTTCTTTTTTTAAAAAAAGAACCTTGTTTATAAAATTAATGAAACTAGTATTTCACTCCTATTAAATTGTATTTAACCCTCCTGAAATTTTATTCTGTCTTTATTAAAATTTTTCATCTTTTTATAATTTTTCTAACACTATCCCTAATAATATTTTGCTGTTTTTTCATCACCAATACTTTCTTTACGTCACCATGCCAGCCCTTAATATAGATTATTATTACGCTTCTTTTTTTTTTTGGCGAAGATTATTATTTTAATCGTCCCCTTTGACAGATCTAACTCTGTTCATTACATATCTTAACGGGAACAACAGTTTTTTTTTTTTAATGACTAAACTATTTTCAGTGCCAAAGTTTTTATTGTCCAAAGAGCAAACTATTAATGGAGATCTTTTGTGGTCCAATAAGAGGGCAAGGAAATGAGGTTTTATATAATTTATAAACTTGGTATTTGAAAAGTATATTTCACCCCGTTTATTTGGAAATAGTTTAGGCACAATAATTAATAAAATAAATTCACGTTAGTTGTTATCAAGTAATTAATATGAGACCAAAAAAAGGGTTCTTTCTTACAACACAAGTTTTAGGTTTGCATAAAATAGATATGAATAAAGAGTTTTAACACAATTAACAATCATATGAAATCAAACTATTTAGATTATTAGAGTATCTAAATTGAATAAATGTGTAAATTTTACATCAACACATCATCAATTAGTGAGTTTGTATAGTTCTCTCCCATCCCAAGTTCAAAAGTAAGAAACATATTTTTTACATAAATAAGTAAGTATATTTTACGGATAAAATACCGTATCGATGGGGATTATATAATTGAAACGTGTGGATGGATGTTTGTTCGATTGCACAGAGATATGTTTTTACGATAACTAAAAAAGGGTTGGGTTAAAATTCTAAAATATCTGATCGCATTAATTGCCGATTGGACTTGGTTCTCACAGATGTACAGCTAGCTATTACCTAACGCTTGCGTAATATTGCTACCTATATTAAATATATCAAATATTTCAACATACATACATACATACATACATACATACATACATACATATAGATATATATATATATTCCTATAAAAGGCTTTAAAGTGGAAGTTATATGTCCTTGTTAATTCCTTAATTTTGAGAAATTTCTTGGAGATGGCTGGGGCAGAAACTTCAGTTAAGAAGGTTGGAGACAAGTACAGGTCTTTCTTGGATGATGAAGAAAACACCATTGAGTGGAGACATGGTGGTCCTCCCAGCTATGATAGTGTTAACCAGCTATTTGAGCAAGGAAGAACTAAGGTTTTCTCTCAATTTCTTCCGTTCCAATCATATTTTAAGCCCAAAAAAATGATTAATATGCATTTTTAATGATATTTGTGTGTATTTATATGTCTATAGATATATCTTGAATATTGGTTTTGGTCATGAATTTGTGGCAGGAGTGGCCAAAGGGATCCCTTGAAGAAATTGTACAAAATGCTATAAAGTCATGGGAGATGGAGCTCTCTCACAAGACTCGCTTGGAAGACTTCAAGACCATCGATCCAAAAAAATTCAAGCTCTTTGTTAATGGTAAATTTACCATCTCTTGATCATTTCTCATCAATTCTAGTTTAACTCTTGTAGATAGAGAACTGCTCGCAACAATTTTAATCTCTTTCTCATATTATGACACATCAAGAAACATATTTTCCTAACTAATCTTTTGGTCCTCAAGATCTAGATATTGAAGTTATTAGTTGGTTGAAATTAATTAAGTTTAATTTTTTTCCCTAAAAACTAAGAGAAAAGGTATGCAATTATAATTATCTATGGCATGTATTTGTTATAGTTTTGCGTCGTGTTCAATTCTCCGAGGATAGTAATTTTTCTCTATTCATTATAGTTCGATGGGCATAAATATAATTTCATGTATATCACTAGGAGGCTTATACTATGAATATTTAATAAAAAAGTAGATAAATCTATGACCCATTTCACTTATAAGTTTAAACAGAAATTTAAAATTTTTATGAAAGAAAACTTTAGAGAGAAACATTTGAACAAACTTGTGTTGTGAGACAAAGGTGGGACTAGTTTATATTACATCGCAATGTACCTCGAATTGGATTATATATATATATTCATCAATGTTAGATGTGACTTTTTAAAAACGTGTGTGAATTGATAATACAGGAAGAGAAGGATTAACAGCAGAAGAAACTCTTAGGATTGGGAGCTACAACGCCCTTCTCAAGAACTCTCTGCCAAAGGAATTCCAATACTACAAAGCAGAAGAAGAAAGCTTTGAATCATCTCATGAGGTGTTTCGATCGGCTTTCCCTCGTGGGTTTGCATGGGAAGTTGTGCATGTTTATTCAGGACCTCCTTTGGTTGCGTTCAAGTTTAGGCACTGGGGTTTCTTTGAAGGCCCTTTCAAAGGGCATGCTCCCACTGGAGACCTTGTTCAGTTCTATGGCCTTGCAACTCTCAAGGTTTGTCTGTTTGTTTTTAATTCATTAAGCTGACAACATAAAATTAAGAAAGAAACTAGACTATTCAACTTTTTTCTTTTATTTTTTTTTCAAAATAAAATTTATGCGTACGTGACTGAAATTGATTGCTGATTTATACAAATAAAATATCTTCATGAAGAATATAGCCACTGAATATTTAATATTTATGTATGCCTCCTTTCTATACATAAAATTTTCCGGCCGTTAGGAAAGGTTAAATCTCAGTATAGATATTATTTTATTGTTGCATATAAACTTGTTCGTAAAGATATTTACATAGACACAGTTAGATAGGCAAGTCGTAAATAATATAGATAAACATATTCATAATTATATATACAGAGAAACACTTAGATACGCAAGTCCATGAGTTAGCCATTTTCATATCTAGTTTAATTACTATAGAATTCTGACCCTGCAATAAAATTATTAACATATGCTCAACTTTGACCCCAAAATTACAAGATTAATAAAGTTGTGGTGACTTGTTATTTGTGAGTCAGACACGTTTGAAGAATGCGAATCGCTTTCTTTTGAGTTGGATTAACTTGCGTTGGTCAAAAGCATAAATGAGAGAGACCCACAAATAGAGGCCACAGTTTTGTGTGCAATTATGGATTAATCCCTTTCAACAAGAGAGAGAGAGAGAAATTGTGGAGCAATCGCCTTTCATAACAAAATTGTTGTACCAATACCAATTAATCTTTAAAGTGCATAAATTTATTGAAAAAGCTTTGGAATATCAAGAAATGAAATTTATTTACATAATTAGTAAATAACAGTATTTATTCTATTTTACCAACTTCATGACATATGGTAATTTCTGAACAATTTTAATTCATCTCAAATTCTGTACATACTATTTATGGTGACCTGTATTACTTGACTGGAATTTTGTCAGCAACATGCTCGCATTGTAAAAACTTATCATTGCAGTCCAGAAACAATATTACAGAACTTTCTCCACAGAAGAACTGCTTATCCATGTCTTGAACATTAATTTGTGCTAATAAATACATGCATGTCAATGTACACAGGTTGATGACTCATTGAGGGCTGAGGATGTGGAAGTTTATTATGACCCGGCGGAGTTATTTGCAGGGTTTTTGAAGGGACCACGCATCTCAGACTCAGACACTGCTCAAGACTCAGAAGCAGCAATTGCCTGCCCTTTCGCAGAGCTCAATGTTAAATGAACCCCATAGGCCATACCTACAATCTTTGGAACTGAATCTGTAAAACTTGGTGGAACGTTTTTAGCTACTGCCTTCTCCTTTTATGGGATAATAATATGTTTCATTTCCTGTTATTAAGTCCCAAGAGGACAATTAGAATGTACACTAAGGGAGAGTGGGAATCACTGTACTATCTACAGTATCTTTCCCTCCAAACCGGTCCTATTTCCATGTTGTTTTACTTTTTTGTCCTTGATTTATTTTAATCCTTTCTGCTGCCCTTTTTCCAATTTTACCCTGATATTTTCTTCTTTTTTTTTTGTCTGACGGGTTTTTTTTTGTTATTGTTGCTCCTTTATGTGAAGTTTCTGATTTATCCTTGGTTAACTTCGATTCTCTTCTTCATTTGGTCAGGGTTTTTCTGTCATTTCACTAAACTCACAAAATGCCAATATCTTTCGCTGCCCCTTCTTTCTGGCCCTTTTCTTCTTCTTCTGGTTTTTTTATTTTGTTCTCTTTTTTTTTTTATTTTTTTATGTTTATTTTTTTTTCAGGTTTGCTTTGTTTTTGCTACGGTTCTTTCTTTTTTTCCCTTTCTTCAGTTTCTTTTCCTTTAGAGATTCCTTGTCCTGTGTTGTTTTTTGAGGTTTTGGAATTAATGGTGGCAGACGGATAAAGCTTTAATGCTTGATGAGATCATCGACTATGTGAAATTCTTCCAATTCCAAGTCAATGTAAAGTTTCCCCCTTTTTGTCTTTCGCAAATATTTTTCTAATTCCTGATCAATTTTTCCTTCTTCCTTCTTGCGAAAAGAAAACCTAAAAAACTCACGTATCTCCTGCTCCTGCTGCTCTCTCAAGCTCCAACATCTATGCCGTCACCGTAACCGGCGCTCTTACGAAGCCGTACTTGCATACGCTTCGCATTTGTTTTCCCTCGCTTTCTGGCTCTCTGCTACCGCGGTAGACAACAGCTCCGTCCTTGGCATCAAACGCAGCTGCGAAGGTTCTTGCTTTTTCTCACGTTCTTTTATTCTTAAAAAAAGAACAATAATTATTTTGTTTTGGAATTTTGGGGGGGAAATGGTGGTGATGTCGTGTTTTGATTTGTTGTAGTTCCATATTCATCGTTGATTTGTTTGATTTGTTACACAGAAAGCAAATCAAGGAAACAACACTTTTTTTTTATTCCGTTCTTGCAGGAAAAAAGAAACGTAAAAGATTCAAGGACGTGCTCTGCTCGACGGTGCAGTTGCAGACGTCGAGGAGGGGGAGATGATGAAAATGGAGGAGTCTTGGTTCGTCTTCTTTCTTTCTTTCTAATCATTTTTCCTGTGTGTTTTTTTTTTTATTTGAAAACCTGATATCCGGACCTGTTACATAAAGGCATGAATCTATAGAAATAAAAGTCCTTCGTCTCTAGCGGAAGTAAACCCAACTAATCTGAATTTAAACCGGGTCGAACTCATACGTAGAAAGCTCTCCCAACACCTATTTACTCTCTATAAATACTTTTTTTTTTTTTTTTTTTATAAGAAAAAGGACTGCTTCTTAGCCTGTACAGGATAATTGTTTTCCGAATAAGTTTTTTCTGTAGGGAAAAGCACTTTAATTTTAGTGTCTTGTTTGAGAGGCGTTTTGTTTCTAATTCGTTTGTGCTCCCTTTCTACCTGAAAATTTATCCTTTTTTTGGTTTTTTCTTTTCATAAATCACTTTTTATGGGTTCAGCTGCTTTGGTAAATTTATGCTTAGTGAGTGCAATTGCTGGCTGTAAAAAGAAAAAGAAACTTGCTAAGCAAAACCATCCGTGATCAACTGAAAACTATTGTATAACCTTTTGATTAGGCTCACGTGGGTGCACCTTCCAGGTATTACAACTATTTCTTCGTTTTTGCCCATCCTAAAAAAATGTATTCTACGTATTTGTTTCCTCTAATTTTGTTGCTGGCGTTTTTGGTACCAATTGTGAACTGTACGCTTAAAATGATTTGTGGGTTTTGTTATGGTAGAACATAAAGAGGTTTCTTCATTTTTTTTTTGGTTTTTTTTTTCAATTGAAATAGAAAAACAAGCATGTTAAAGATTTGGCACTTACTAGAAAAATCAAAATAACTTACACTTTCCAGTTCTTCCTTTTCCTATTAGCAATACTTTTCTTAATTTCTGAAATTACTCAATCTCTTCATGTTCTCTCTCTTAGAAAAATCATTTGCAGGTTATTTTCTGTTTTTTTTTGCCTTTTCTATATTCTTTTCTTTTCTTTTTTTTTTTTTCATTTCTCTGCTCCTTGAGGTTTTTTAATGTGATGTTTGGATCTATGCGTATTTTTTTCTCTATTATATTTCTCCAGAGATTGTTGGGATAAACAGGGCGCACCTAGGATTCGTCAGGTCTTTTTTATTTTTTCTTAATTTTTTTCAATTTTCTTCCTTTATGATCTGGGCGAGTTTTAAAGACCGTATAATATCGATATATATATATATATTATTATATTTTTTTTCAATACATAGCTAATTTTTGTTTCTATGCATTCCTAATTGGATATGTGGTATACTTTTCATTAGGTGATTATTAAATTTTTATATTAGTAAATAAAATGCAATTTTTATATTACTAACTGGATTAGGTATTGAGCTGCGGTGGAAAATTTATGCTCTGGTGAGGAATGGGGCCATCCATACTCGACTCAGGTAAATCTATTTCTATTTTTTTTTTTTTTTCCGAAAAAAGCCTCATGCATGTCTTTAAGATATAACTCACTGGCCTCAACAACAATAAGCAATTAATACTTCCGTGTCCTTGGTAAGTTAAAAAAAAAAAACTGCTTCTATTTGTTATTTGAGTATTGAATTCAAATCCTTGTTATACCAAAGTCAAACATCTGTATAATGATCAAATTAATTTATAATGAGTCAATGATTAATAAACCTCATCGAAGGTTCAACAAAAGAACGAGAAATGTGGGCCACAGGTTACCAACTCTGCCCAATCACACCGTAGATTCGTGTTCTATTGAGATATATCTATATAATGTTTTACGCGTCTAACATAACAATAACAATAATAATGATAATAATTATGGTGAAAAGAAATGGAAGAAAGAGTGGAGGAGTAGATTGATGTTTGAAGTGATAATGTTTAGATAAATTAATAAATAAATAAATATAACCAAAATCATTTCAACAGTTTAGACGAATCAATAAAATTTATCATTGACACCTATATTTACAAAAACATCAATCATAAACTGGTTTAAATACCTAATTCAGAATCAAAAGTTAATATCATATTGTAATTGCAAAGCATTTTAGCTTCAATATGCAAGAGATCAATCTATAGAGCAAAATAAAATGAAAATAAGGTTATGTTAACTGTCTATGAAAGATGATTATCTTAGTCATTTATATGATTATCTTAGTCATTTATCTTAATTATTGAACTTCTGTTTTTTCAGACGCTAGACTAAACATCACTTATTACTCATATTTCTCAATTACTTTGAAGAATGTAAATTTGGTTTTTTTGGGCTGAAAATGAGATGTTGTAAACAAAGATTGGTGATAACATCAAAGAACGAGATGATGTTTCATCAACTTTGTCACTTGGCTAGGGAAAGTACTTGTTTAATTAGGCGTCAAGTTAAATGTTTTGTGGTGTTAAGTCATCCGGTGCATGAAAAGTCTATGGTCCAATCTGAAGACGTTTAGGTGAATTAGATGTTTTCAGTTGAATGATTCAGGAGAGAGAAGTTGCAAAACTTTTGTTTTGATCTCCCATTTTCTTCACTTGGATCAGTTTAAGAACTGTAACTCTTTGAAATTTTGCTTCACAGCACAATTAGAAAAAAATCATCCCTGGACGCTTTTGCCTTTTTTTTTTTTTTAATGAATATTTTACTGAGAAGAAACAAAAGAGTTGTTTATTTTAATAGATACTTTTATTTTTTTATATTACTTTGGTCCTATTTTGTCTATGAATGCTACCATTTGATGTTATTCTTTTGTCTTCTTTCTTTCATTTCCTCCCAATTCATTCACTGTATTGTATTTTTGTCCCACGATTACTATCGAGCGTTGGACTGTTACAAGAAATCAACCAATCACATTTCTAGTAACTGACAAAACGGGATGTAAAAAGCAAAAACTCTTCTTTTTTTCCTCTTTTTTCTTTTTTCATGTTCTCTCTCTCTGTTAATCCTCTTTTGCATATCATGTGCCTGCTTCTGTTTGTATGCCATAAAGGGTCTTGCCAACACTAATTACAACCTAACAAATGAAGTGGGATAAGATACTAAATTGGGTAGCCGATTTTTGTAACCTGTTTTGAGATTTATTTTTTTCTTTTCAACAACTTCTCTTTCTTAGATTAGTTTAATAATATAATTATAGCAAGTACTGGAAAGGCTTTCTCGAACGTTGAAGCTTTGGTTTGTTATCTATGTTATACTTGAAAACTTAACAGAGGCACACTTAGCCTGGGGTTTTTTCTTTTTTTTCTTCATTCTTTTTTTGTATGTTATTTTCCGCCGAAGAGAGTTAAAACTACTCTTTTAAAGAAGTTAAAAATTTATAAATATTATTATTATCTTGATAAATTTCTAATTTTCTATTAAGAACAATGCTATCTCCCGCTGCTACGCGTGGGTTCCTTTGCTGGTAAGGTTCTAAAAGCAGACATTTTGCGGATTAATTCTGAAAAGAACAGGATTGAAGAATAAAATAGGTGCTTAATTAGTATGAAAATGTCGTTCTCCTTCATGTATTCAATTTATTCAGGCAAATAAGTAAAAAACTAACCCAAATATACTTCAGAAAAAAGTTACAAATCTTAACACAAACTGAGTTAAGAAGATGGTACTTTCGCTTCAACACTAGATCATTAGTTTCTGCTTAAATCACAAGGCCAAACAAAAATTTCAAATCAGGCCCTTCCTGCTTTCACCAGCTAAAGAAAAGGAGTCCACTGGTGCACTCTTTAACCCATTCACCGATTCTATGAATTATTCATCGATTGCAACATTAAATTTTCATGAAGCTCAATGTTAAATACACAAAAGTTTGTAGTTGATCGATATCTTGACCATCTGTTAATTATGAATATCATTATACTTGACCCTTAATGAGTTATTAAATGTTTCTTTGGATTTGTGATGATATCTACAAGCAACCTATTTTAACAGTTTAAGCTTTTTTAATTATTTTGCTACCTTTTGTTTTAGGCTTCATATATATACACACACGTTATGCAACTTTTTCTTAGTTTATATTTTTATATAAAACTCACTTTCTTGTTACTGTTTATTAAAAATAATGTAATTGTAAAACATTTTTCAAAAGTAACTCTGAAATATTTAGCTTAAACTAAAAAGTGTCAACTGAAACCTATTTTACATCTAAAATATGAATTAGTTGTATTTAATTAATCAATTAAAACTAAACAAGTTAATTGACTTTAGATGAGGGCACTATGGTAATTTTATTAAAAAAATCAAGCAATCCTTCCTTCTTGCAACTTAATACCAAACAATAAAATGGAAAATTTATCTTCTTTTCTTCTTATCATAGCAAACAATTTTAAGGAAAGTCACATTCATTCCCTCCTCCTTGCCTCACATCCTATCCATCCGTTATATTCGCATTCTTCCATTACTCAATGCCAAACGCGAAGTGAAGCAGGCACTAGGTGGCTGAATCCTGTAGAATTAGGGATTTTTTATTAACTTTTTACTTTGCTGAAGAAATAAAAGTTAAAAACTTAAAATAATATATTCGTGTAAAAAAATGGATTTGCGGATGGTGGATTGGCGGTTCAAATCGCTAAAACCATATGACTGCCACCAATAACACGGGCAAGTGGTTTTTAAGAATGGTTTAAACGGGTTGCTGATGTGACACTTTTTGACAGTGCAGTGCAGGAAGGCGGGATGATTTTGCAGGTTTTTTGTGCCATCTGACATGGCCCTCCTAGCTGGTGATAGTTGTTCTCCCAAGAGAGGAACAATTAGCGGTTTTTCCATCATGTCATCTTTCTTTACGTAACCATCCCAATTTATGAATTATTGTTTTAGTTTTTGGACAGAATTTCATAATCTTAATTGATAAATCCATGAATAATTCTAAATTCTAGTTGTTAACAACATGTATGCTTTAAAGAGTAAAATATTGTAATATGTTTTTAGAGACATTTTATTAATAAAGAATTTATTTATTATTCATATACCAAATGTTATTATCTTTACGTTCATATTAGTTGAATGTATGATAATCAAACAAAAGTTTAAGATTATCGGTCTAAACCTTTAAAAATCAAGCATATTGTAACATACAAAAAGTCCCACATCAGCTAGGTAGAGGATCGAAGAGCAGTACATAAGTCCTGGGCTGCCCACCTCTCAATAAGAGCTCTTTTGGGACGTGATAAGTGGTATCAGAGCGGGGTACTGTCTGCCTGGTGTGTGGACTCTCCACGGTCCAGTGGGACCCTCAGGGGAGCTGATCTGTGACGGGGGCGTCATGCGATTGGGTGGAGGAGAATGTAACGTACAAAAAGTCCCACATTGGCTAGGTAGAGGACCGAAGAGCAGTATTTAAATCCTGGGCTGCCCACCTCTCAACAAGAGCTCTTTTGCGACGTGACAAGTGGTATCAGAGCGGGGTACTGCCTGCCTAGTGTGTGGACTCTCCACGGTCCAGTGGGACCCTCAGGGGAGCCGATCCGTAACGGGGGCATCACGTGATTGGGTGGAGGAAAGTGTAACGTACAAAAAGTCCCACATCAGCTAGGTAGAGGACCGAAGAGCAGTACTTAAGTCCTGGGCTGCCCACCTCTCAACAAGAGCTCATTTGGGACGTGATAAGTGGTATCAGAGTGGGGTACTGTCTGCCTGGTGTGTGGACTCTCCACGGTCCAGTGGGACCCTCAGGGGAGCCGATCCGTGACGGGGGCGTCACGCGATTGGGCGGAGGAGAATGTAACGTACAAAAAGTCCCACATCGGCTAGGTAGAGGACCGAAAAGCAGTACTTAAATCCTGGGCTGCCCACATTTCAACAAGAGCTCTTTTGGGACGTGACAATATGATGAACAGATTAATGAGAAAGACATGATTTTAAAGATGATGGTCTAAATCATAATATCTGCAATCGAGGGAATACAGTTGGGCGCTTTATTCATACTAAGATTGTTATATTGTCTACATAGCTAATGAAAAATGGCTTGTCTTGGCCATCAGAGTTAGACTCTAAGAGTAGGAACATTGGTATATTGTCATCGGTGACGATGTATTGGATTGAGAAACAATGTGAAATTAATTTGGATTAATAATTCTATCTGTACAAATCAAGTCACTTTAGACAATTATATATATTGTATTTTAATCCTAAAATGACTAATAGGCCCATTATTTTGACTTACGTCTTTTGATATACCAAAGAGTAGCATCCTAACTTTGTGATGGTGAACATACTTGTATATCAGAAATATGACTCTTGATAGCGTAGACCTATTATTCATAGATATGAAATCCATAGCTCCATTGGTGAAGTCAATGTTATTTTCTTATATGTGTTATCTTGTAATTGGAAAACTAAAGCGCTCAACCATTTGCATGCATAAGTGTAACCGAATGGTATACTGTCATTAGATGATAAGTTTTCCAATGTTGAGGTAACAGAATGTAAGATAAAAATAATCGGGTAAGTAAGATGGAATTTATCCTTAAGCCGATTATGAATATCCTATAGGGATAAAATACATTATGATATGTCATAGACATTTAGCTAATTTGGAGCTTCGTAATTTTATATAATTCGAGAGTGTAGCTCTAAGCTTTTAGTAGAGTAAAGTTAGAGTTGATAATTATAAAATGTGTATCTATGATATTACATTTTATAATTATCGGAGCTTGAACTATATAGGTTTATTAGGTCCCATTTGCTAGCTCATAGTAAAACCTGTAACGATATGGCATGCTTTTTCAATAAATTAGTGACTTATGTTAAATTATTAGATTTGCTAAAATTTGATAGGATCAGATAATTCATATCAGTTTATCGGTTGAATTAATTTTGTAAAATTAATTTAAGATAAACTTGTTGAATTATCAAGAATATTTATTTTCCTTGAGATTATCCAAATATGATTGTTTTAATCATATAATTTCTTTATTGGGTTTTTTGAATTAAAACTGAGGCTCTATCTAAAGAATCTCGAGTGAGAAATAAAAGATTCTCAGGGATCATATTATTGCAAGATGGGCAAACTGATCCGTTAGTTTGGCCTGCCGATGGAATAAGTTTGATAGGTCAATCTGTTAGTTCAGTCTATCTATCTAACGATAATCTGATTACGTGCTTTTGACGTGATTTTATCAAAAGTTAATCTAGATTTGAATTTTTGAGGCCTTATTTGAGTTTTCTCAATTATTTAGATTAGTTGAGAAGTAAGAGTGAGTACTTTGGTGTTAGATACTCTAAAACTCTCTGAGCACTTTTGTTCATAATCACGAATCTTTACTCTGGGTCTTCTCAATTGGTTGGAAGGAGAGTCGTCGGGGAAGAGCTGTATGACATGTGCCCACACACACTCTAATCATGGATAGAGAATAACAAAGAAGACTAGTTGGTTGAGACTCTTTTAGAATGTTCTTCTCTACACTAATTGTAGGAGGTTTTCAGCATATAAAGGATAGTAAGATCTAATTAATTTATGTATATAGCATGTTAAACTTGTGTTTTAGAAAATACTCTTATTTATAATTTTAAAATTCTACTATGTACTCGTTTTTTCAACAATAGGCATTAGAGCTAGGTTTTTACATAATTTTACGAGTTTGTGATCATGCTCTATTGATCTCTTCTATGCTTAAATTTAATTTTTTAAAAAGTTGGCATTCTAAGGTTTCTATATATTTATATGTTGTCATGAGATTATATGGTGAATGTTTATTAATTAATAACGGTTGATTAAATTATTATTTAATTATTATTAATTAATTAATTTATTCTGGTTATGGTTCCTTAGAGGTTAGAATTTGTATTTAGGTTTTTCATGTAATAACATAACAATTTATTATCACTATCTAAGAATTATTTTTTAATTTTATATTTGTACAAAAATTTGTAATTAAATAATCATTCGAAATGAAGACAGATCTAGAAGACAGATGATAGCGACTCCACTGTTTTGTCTTGAGTCTCTAAATTCTTATGTTTTTGAATTATTGAAAATAAGATTGAAAAACTACGTAAAAACTATTTTTTGGAAAAATGTGAGTTCTGCTCGGTCGATAGGCTAAGCCCTTAGGTTCAGCAGGCTGATGATCACAAACCAGCAGGCCGATCCTCTAGCTCGATAAGCCGTCTGTAGGGCAGATTTTAGCCAGCTTTAGTGGTAGGCTGAATTGCTAAGTTCGACAGGCCGATGGATTATGATTGGCAAGGCAATCACACAGATCGACAAGCTAGAAGATAGTTGTGGATTTTCAAAAAAGGTACTTTTTTTTGTTTAGTTTTGATTTTATTTTTGAGATAAGTCTGAGAAACATGAAATTTTGTGATGACTGAAAAAGTGAAGTACTTGATCAATGCAGGATTGAAGACTTAAAGATAGATAACATATGACGTATTCAACTTGAAGATACAAGGATGAAGAATTGATAATATGTTTCGATTGATCTTTGGTAATGTTTAATGTCTTTTCTCTAGGGTAGAACAATAACATTAGGGTTTTTTTATTATTATTTTGCTTATAGCTTTGCGTGATTGCTTTGTTTGTCTACATTACAATATGATTTGTCATGTATGTTGAAAACATATCATATAGAATAGAGAGTGCCGCTCATTAAAAATTGTTCATGCATGTTTTAAAATAAAACCTTGGTTTTTCAAAAGATTAAGTGAGAGAACGTTTTTGAAGAGAGGACCTACAGCCTCCATCATTAGTTCATAGGTAGCATATAGTAATCTCGGCCCCTAGGAAGGGATTTTATCATATGCCAGGTTGGATCTCCTAAAGGATAATTTATTTTAGCTTAATCTATCATTGCACACCCCTAGGTGGCGATTATAGTTATGGATAAAATAGTTGAAATGATGGTTACACACTCAAATTAATTTTATTATTAACCTCCCCTAGAAGCTCTGTTAATAAAATTAATGGCCAAAGAAAATGATTATTAATATATGCTAAATTAGTCGGGTCGTGGATGACATAAATTAATCGGAGGGGATCTGTGTTCCTAATTGAATTTGACAAGTCTCCCCTAGGCAGCTTATTGAATTTTGAGTTAGGAATTATCATTTAAGGTTGTGATCTTTTCAAGGTTTTGACACATAAACACAATTGTTTGTTTACTTGAATGTGTTATCTTACTAAACTATTATGGATTGTTTGCTTATATTTGGTATATCTTCTTTATTGTAGATTAAAATGTCTAAAAATACTTTATCTTCGATACTTGATAAAAATCAATTAATTGGTGAGAATTACAATGATTGGAAGAGGAACTTGAATATCGTCCCGTCCTTTGAGAAACCAAAATTTATGCTAACCACACCGTGTCCTCCCGAACCTACAGTGGAATCTACTAATGAGCAAATCCAAGCATATGATAGCCAGAAAGATGCTAATGATGTCGTTGTTATGTTATGGCTAGCATGAATAACATACTATAGACTCACCATGAAGATTATGAGACCACGAAGTAGATTATGGATAATCTTCAAGATATGTTTAGAGACCAAGCCATAACAAAATAGTAAGGGGCACTTCGAAAACTTTTGAATTGCAAACAAAGACCGAGGACTCTTGTAAAGGAGTATATGATGTTAGTCATGGGTTACTTCGCTGAGGCTCAAGCCCATATAGCTAATATCGATGTTGAGTCATAGATGACTCTGGTTTTTGAGACTCTATCAAAGGAGTTCATCCCATTTTGAGCTTCATATAATTTGAGCAATAGATAGGATGTGACCTTAACATAGCTGATGAAACAGTTGCAAGAGTTTGAAAATCTGATTAAGGAAACTCCTATGGATGATGAGGCTAACTTAGTGGTTGCATTCAGTTCTAATCCAAACCCTAGGAATGGAAGGAAGTAGAAGGCTAAGAACAGAAAGTCTTCTATTTTTGCAAATGGCAAGAATAAGAAGAAGAAAAAAAAAAGAACCCAAAGAAGCTCAAGTGCTTTTACTGTGGAAAGGTCAGACACATTAAGAACAATTGAAAGGACGTCCTTGGGTCCTTTCCCAAGGAGGTAAGTGTAATCTTCTGGTTATTGAAACTTGTTTGGTTGAGAAATTAAGTGACACTTGGGTCATAGATTCTGGAGCAACTAATCATGTTTGTGTTTTTCTATAGAGGTTCAAAGAAACGAGAAGTTTGCTACATAAAGACTTCATGCTTCGGATGAGCGATGAATCCTTGGTGTTCATTGATGTAGTGGGAGACATCCATCTTTATTTTAATAATTATAAGATTTTAGTTTTATGATATTGTTTTTATGTTCCTAGACTTAAAAGGAATTTAATATCTGTAGCTTGTTTATTTAAAAATTCTTATTCAGTTTCTTTTAAAAATAAGTGGTGATTCATAAAAGCAAATCGTTTATTTGTGATGGATAGATGCAAAACAATTTATATTTTATCAAACCTAAGATAGACTTACTGCTTAACACTAAGGTTAATGACAATAACTCTAAAAGACTTAAGACTTCTCACTCTAATAAGACCTATATTTGGCATTTATGATTAGGTCATATTAGCCTGAATAGGATTCAAAGGTTGGTAAAGGATGGACCTTTAAGTCACTTAAAGGTAAAATTTATATCACAATGTGAATCTTGTTTGGAAGGCAAAATGACCAAAAGACCATACGGGCTAAGGTCAATAGGGTTGAAGAGGTTCTAAAACTTATGCATAGTGATATTTGTGGTCCCATAAACATCCAGGTACGAGGAGGGTATCAGTACTTGGTCACTTTTATTAATGATTACTCAAGATATGGGTATGTCTATCTAATGCATCATAAAAAGTGAAACTTTTGACAAGTTTAGGCAACAGGCTGAAACAAAAAAGCAATTACGTAAACCCATAAAGGCACTTCGATCCGATCAAGGTGATGAATATCTCTTCGATGAGTTCTTGGAACACTTATTAGAGAATGAGATTTTATCCTATTTGACTACGTCGGGCACTCCACAACAGAATGATATAGTTGAGAGAAGAAATAAGACTTTGTTGGACATGGTTAGGTCCATGATAAGTTATTTACCATTGCCTTTATCCTTTTGGGGATATGCACTAAAAACTGCATATTATCTTTTAAACAATGTGCCTTCAAAATCGGTTCCTAAAACTCCTCACAAGTTGTGGAGGAGGAGGAAGATATCCTTAAACCACATTCGCATATAGGGATGTTTGGCTCATGTCTTTAAGGAAGCAAATAAGTTGAAAGCACGTTTGAAAGTTTGTGTGTTTGTAGGATATCGAAAGGGATTAAAGGGGTTTATTTCTATAATCCAAAGGAAAATAAAGTCGTAGTTTCAACAAATGTAACTTTCCTTAAGGAAAGTTATATAAATGACTTTAAGCCTCAAAGTAAAGTAGTACTCGAGGAGTTGGAGAGTGATTCAATCACTTCAGGGGTTTTGATAGAAACCAATCCAATAAATGTAGAAAAACCAACTAAACAACATCTTAAAGGGCTTCAACGTAGTGCGAGGATTGGGCATCAACACGAGAGGTATATGTTCAAAGGTGAGGTCTTTTTGGCTGAACTAGATGAATATGACAAGAATCCTTACACTTACAAAAAGGCTATAAAGGATATTGATTCAAAACTCTAGATAGAAGCCATGAACATTGAGATAAAGTCTATGGAGACTAAACAGGTCTGAGAACCTATAGATCTTTTCGAAGGGGTAAAACCCATAGGGTGTTAATAGGTTTACAAGAGAAAGAGAGGAGCAGATGAAAAAGTCAAAACCTATAACCTATAAGGCTAGACTAGTAGCTAAGGGATACACGCAAAAAGAAGGAATTGATTATGAGGAAACATTTTCGCCTGTAGTCATGTTTAAGTCCATTCGTATTCTCTTATCTATAGCTGCCACTCTCGACTATGAGATTTGACAGATGGATGTCAAGACGGTCTTTCCAAAAGGCTATCTTGCTAAGTCCATATATATGGAATAGCCAATCGGGTTTAAGGTTAAGGGCTAGGAATGTAAGGTTTACAAGCTGCTAAAGTCAATTTATAGACTTAAATAGGCTTTCCATTCTTGGAAGATAAGATTTGATTAGATGATCCAGACTTATAGGTTTGAACAAAATATGGACAAACCAGGTGTTTACAAACACATTATGGATGGGAATGTGGTTTTTTCTACTACTCTACGTAGATAATATTTTGCTAATTAGTAATGATGTTAGGGCATTGTCATCGATCACATTATGGTTGACTAAGCAGTTTAACATGAAAAACTTGGGTGAAGCTAATTACATTCTCGATATCCAGATTTTTCAAGATAAAAAGAACAAAATGATAGCTTTGTCCAAAACAACTTATATAGATAAAATTCTCACGAGGTTTGTAATGCAGGATTCCAAGAAAGGTGGGCAACCATCTAGGTCTAGAATTACTCTTTCTAAAAAAAACTCGTCAAAGTCTGATGAGAAAGAGAATACACGAAAAAAGTGCCTTATGCTTCAGCAGTGGGTAGCCTCATGTATGCTATATTTTACACATAACTAGATATTAGTTATGCGGTTAGGATAGTAAGTCAATTTCAGTTAGATCCGGGACCGAACCACTATGTTATAGTCAAGCATATTTTCAAGTACCTAAGAAGGACTCGAGGATATATGTTTGTGTATTTGAGTGAGGATTTGACACCTCTAGGATACACTACCTCGGATTTTCAATCTTGTTTGGATTTAAGGAGATCGACTTCTAGTTTTATGTTTACTCTAGGCGATGGTGCCATCATTTGAATAAGTGTCAAGCAAGATTGCACTTTGGGTTTAACAATGGAAGACAAGTATGCGACAGCTAGTGATGCTTTGAAAGAAGCAGTGTAGCCTTGCAAGTTCCTCGGGGATCTTGAGGTAGTTCCTGGCATGGATAAGGCAGTATCGCTGTATTGTGATAACACTATAGCGATAGCTAATGCTAAAAAACCAAGATTTCACAAGAAGAGTAAGTATATTCATCAAAAGTATCATGTCATAAAGGACTTCGTTGTGGGCAGGCATGTTGCTGTATGCAAAATCACATCTGAGGATAATTTAGCTAATCTGTTCATGAAGACACTAACTACGAGGGTTTTTGAGGGCATGTGGAAGCTAATGAGGATGCATGATATGTCGTATTTACTCTGTTAGTGCAAGTGGGAAATTGTTAGATATGTATGCCCAAGGAGTAAAATATTGTAATAAGTTTTTGGAGACATTTAATTAATAAAGTATTTATTTATTGTTCATATACCAAATGTTGTCCTTTTTACATTCATATTAGTTGAATGTATGATAAGCAAATAAAAGTTTGAAACTGACAGTCTAAACATTTAAGAAATAGGCATATGATGGGCAGATTATGCAGAAAACATAATTTTAAAGGTGATGGTCTAAATCATAAGATCTGCAATTGGGGGAATAAAGTTGGGCGCTTTATTCATGCTAAGATTGTTATATTATCTACATCCGTAATGGGAGATGACTTGTCTTGGCTATCGAAGTTGGACTCTATAGGTAGAAACATTGGTACATTGTCATAAGTGATGATGTATTAGATTGGGACATAAAGTAAAATTGGTTTGAATTAATGATTCCATCCGTACAAATCAATTCAATTCAAACAATCATATGTATTGTATCTTAATCCTGAAATAACTAATAGTCCTCTTATTTTAACTTATGTCTTTTGATGTACCAAAGGATGACATTCTAACTTTGTGATGGTACGTATATTGGTATGTTAGAGACATAACTTTTGATAGCGTAGACTTGTTATTCATAGATATGGAATCTATAGTTCCATTGGTGAAGTTAATGATATTCTCTTATATACGTTATTCGGTAATTGAAAAATTAGAGCGCTCAACCATTTGGATGCATAAGTGTAACCAAACTATATACTGTCCTTAGATGGTAAGTTTTTCAATGGTGAGATAACAGAATGTAAGATAAAAATAATCGGGAAGGTAAGATGGAATTTATCCTTAAGCCGATTATGAATATCCTATAAGGATAAGACATATTATGATATGTCATGGACACTTAGCTAATTTTGAGCTTCGTAATTTCATAAAGTTCAAGAGTACAGCTCTAAGCTTTTCGTGGAGTACTATTCGAGTTAATAATTATAAATGTGTATCTAGGATATATATTTTATAATTATTGGAGCTTGAGCTATATAGGTTCATCAGGTCTTCTTTGCTAGCTCATAGTAAATTTTGTAACGATATAGCGTGCTTTTCCAATAAATTGATAACTTATGTTAAATTATTAGATTAGTTGAAATTCGATAAGATTAGATAATTCATATCTATTTATAGCTTGAATTAATTTTGTAAAATTAATTCAAGATAAACTTGTTGAATTATTGGGAATATTTATTTACCTTGAGATTATTCAAATATGGTTATTTTAATCAAATAACTTCTATATTGAGGTTATTTGAATTAAAACTGAAGCTCTATCTAAAGAATCTTGTGTAGGAAACAAAAGATTCTCAGGGATCATATTATCGCAAGATCGACAGACTGATCAATTAGTTCAGCTTGCCGATGGAGTAAGTTCAGCAAACAGATCTGTTGGTTTGGCCTGTTAATTTAACTATAATTTGATTACACGATTTTATCATAAGTTCATCTAGATTCAAATTTTTGAGGCTTTATCTGATAATGACTAACCTTGAGTCTAACTTCTATAAATAGGGTGTGAGTTTTCTCAATTATTTAGATCAGTTGAGAAGTAAAGAATGAGTACTCTGGTGTTAGATACTTTGAAACTCTCTGACAGCTTTTGTTCATAATCATGAATCTTTGCTTAAGGTCTTCTCAATTGGATGGAAGGAGAGTCACCGAAGAAGAGCTATAAGACATGTGCCCACACACAATACAATCGTGGATAGATAATAGCAAAGAGGACCAGTTAGTTTAGGCTCTTTTGCAACATTCTTCTGTAGATTACAAGAGCATTTCGACATACAAATGTTAGTAAGATTTGATTAATTTATATATATAGCATGTCAAACTTATGTTTTGAAAAATACTCTAATTTAAAATTTTAAAATTCCACTACGTATTTGTTTTTTCGACACTTCTATATCTAGAATTAGTCTTTGCAGTCAGTTTTGTCTCATAAATAGTCTATGAACTCAAAAAGAACCTTGTAAATAGTCCACGTGTTAAATTTTGGATGAATCACTAACTTTGTCTTATAAAGGTTTATAAACTATCTTCTTTGTTCAAAATTAATTCTTATTTTGTATTAAATTTAATCCCTAAACTAAAAAAAGAAGCCAAATTCATTTTATTTATTAAGTATTACATGGAAAATATCAAATATGAAAATTTGTATAAGATGCAGTTTAACAATTCATACACGGTTATGGGTCATACAGCAACATTTTTCACAAGTCTCCCCTGTGAGTGGGGTCCTTTCCTTCGAGTGAGTCTACTTTTGGCTCATAGTTTCAGTACGGAGTGTCAAATACCTGTTCTTGGGAGTTTTGCAGGGCCCTTTCTTGTGAAGTTTGACAATGGAAGACATATGTGACAAATGGAAATCCTTCTTAATCACCTTAGAGGAGGGAACTGTTGTAGGCATTAACGACTCAACGTTGGAAAAAGGGAAAGATATCAACAATGGTGCTCTAATAGCGCATAATTTCATATTATTTTCATAGCAATCTTCCATATGTTTTATTTGTCAGTTCTTTGTTTTATTATGTTTTTTTTTATGTTTATGTTTTGCTGGTAATTAGAGTCTTAGGAAGTGCTTTGGAGATTAAAATGTTGATTTGGATGCATTTCAGAGTCAAAGATTCAGAAGAAACTGAGAGGAAAAATAAGCATTTTGGAATAGCTAAAATGGTGCCCCAAGGCCAAATTTTTCATGCCCTTACACCATAAGATAGAATCGAGATGCCCCTATGAGAAGCCCTACAGCTTCAACATTTGGCGTGGCCACGCCAAACACTCCTCACGGCCGCACAGATGTTCTGCCCTAACTTGTGGCCACGTAAAAAGAAGCTCACGGCTACACGCCTCCTACCGACACTTCATTGCATTTTCTCGCACAGCTGCACGAGAGTCTTTTTTGCCCCCACATATACCTCAATTTTAACTGAATGTTGAGATCTAAAGGCTCAAAACACTGTACAAAAATCTGGTTCTATATAAACCCCATTATAGAACACAAAGGGGTAATTTTTTACTCCAAAAACTCAGAGAAAAGGTAGCCAAAATAGAAAGAAAGAAAGGAGAAGAAGGAAGATCAAGAGGTTTGCTACTTAGGAATTCTTAAAGATCTTCATCACCTCTCCTCCTAATTCATCAATTTGAGCTGCAATATTGTTAGTGTTTATGTTTTTTTCTGTTTATTTCAAACATGTTTAGTTAAGTTATTTTATGGTTAAAGGTGAATTCAAAGCCTTAGATATGTTTACGTAATCGGTTGAACAAATTATTCCCTAGATTTCTTGTTCAAATTACTTTTTTTTCACTAAATTTACTATTCATGGTTGAATTTTATGGAATTATTTAGGTGCAAAAACAAAGTAAAACTTGAAAATTGCCTATTGCTAGGTTAGAAATCTTGATTCGTAATTGTCCTGAATTTTTTGACCGTAAGTAGCAAATTGGGTCACACAATTATAGTGAGGCTTTTGTATAATTTTGATATGAAATATAACAAAGATTGAATGAACCATGCTTCTGCTTGTTTATTGTCTAGATCAAGCTATCTTTCTCAACATAATGCTTTTATTAGATTGAACTTAGTGAGCTTTCTCCTAAGTTGTTTGATAGAACACGGTTTAATTGAGCGTTTGTCTTGTTAAATCTTGACTATAAGGAAAGATCGGGATAACAGAACTTATTCCTATCTATAGTTGTTAGTTTCAATGAAAAATTCGAGAATAACTCTAAGATTAACTGTGTAAACATTGTCTAATGGTGGAGAGCAAACCTTTAACCCATCTTATCATTATTGTTTTAATCCTTTAATTTTGTGTTTCATTTATTTATTTAGTTTTGTTAGTTTTATTTTCCTTATTTTAGTAATCAAATCAAAACCCCAATTTTATTTACTTTAAAAAAATTAATAGCAAATTAATTAAATTCAATCTTTTAAGGGAATAACCCATGCTTACCTTTTTACTTAATAACAACCACACTTTACAATTTAGCAGGGTTTCAATTTTGATAGTCTTGTTTAGAACTTATGCTGCTCCGTTAGAGTGGCTGCTGACAGACAAAGCTTTCAACAGGCGAGCTTTCAAGTCAACTATGGCTAATGCGTGGAATGCCTCTTATTCGTTGGAGATAAAAGAGATTAAAGATAACCTATTCATCTTTTAGACATGAGGATGATAGAAAAATGGTTTTGAATAGAGAGCCATAGCTTTTTGATAAGGCTTTGATAGTTCTAAAAGATCTAAAAGATGCAGACAAATCGGATGGGGACAATTTGGTTTTCACTAAGTTCTAGGTCTAATTTTATGGAGTTCCTCTGTATTAGGTATCCCTTATTCTTAGAATGCATATTGGAGAGGAAGTGGGAACTAGCCTCAAAGTAGACACAGACCACCACAGGAGGTACATAGGGTGTTTTCCAAGAGTTAGAATTCTAGTTGATGTTTCGAAGCCCCTTCAACAAGTCATTCATGTTCGATTGGGGTCTTCCGAGAAATTGATCTAGCTGAATATGAAGTATGAGAAACTTCCCAACTTTTGCTACCACTGTGGTTACATGTGTCATAGTTAGAAGAGGAGCATGGCGGAGGGAGCCCTTAAGGAACCACTAGTAAAAGGGTTCGAATATAATGCGATTCTGAGGAGAGTTACTTTAAACAAGTTCTCCCTAACTTTCTGGTTCTAAGGCAGATTGGTGGCCAACCAGAAGGAGCAACGAAAACATGAAACTCATAATTACAATGGAGGTAATGACAACAATCCCACGATTTCCATATAGAAGGAACGCATGCACGCAATTTCGAAGGATAAGTGCACATTTCTTAGACGGTAGACAGCTGTTTTTTCAACATGTGGCAATGAGAGGGTTAATAATCCAATAAATCCTCATATGCTGTCGAGTAGAGAAAAAGGGGATAAAACATGTGAATTTTGTTAAACATGTATGCCCTAAGGAGTAAAAATGTAATATGTTTTTGCAAATATTTTTATCAATAGAGAGTTTATTTATTATTCATGTACCAAATTGTTGTCCTCTTTATGTTCATATTTATTGAATGTATGATAAGCAAATAAAAGTATGAGACTATCGTTCTAAACCTTTATAATTAGGCATATGATGGACAGATTATGTGAAAGATATAATTTTAAAGGTGACGGTCTAAATTAGAAGATCTGCAATCGAGGGAATAAAGTTGGGCACTTTATTCATGTAAATATTGTTATGTTGTCTATATTTCTAATGAGAGATGGTTTATTTTGGCCATCGAAGGTGGACTTTGCGAATAGAAACATTTGTGCATTGTCATAAGTGACCATGTATTGGAACGGGACATAAAGTGCAATTGATTTGGATTAATAATTCTATCTCGACAAATCAATTAACTTTAGATAATGACATGTGTTGTATTTTTATTCTGAGATGAATAGTGGGCCCGTTATCTTGACTTATGTCTTTTGATGTACCAAAGGGTGCATGTTGGAGGCATGACTCTTGATAGTGTAGACCTATTATTCATAGATATAGAATTCATAGCTCGTTTTTAGGAGTCGTGGATATCCTCTTATATGCGTTATCTTGCAATTAAAAAACTAGAGCGTTCAACCTTTTGGATACATAGGTATAACCGAATGACATATTTGGATGGTAAGTTTTTCGATGGTGAGATAATGGAACGTAAGAGAAAAATAATTGAGAAAGTAAGACAGAATTTATCCTTAAGCCGATTATAGATAATCCTATGGGGATACAATACATTATAATATGTCATGGAGACTTAGCTTTCGGGCTTCATAATTTGTATATGGTTCGAGAGTGCAGCTCTAAGCTTTTAGTAGAGTAGCGTTAGAGTTGATAATTATGAAATGTATATCTAGGATATTGGGTTTCATAATTATCAAGAGCTTCAACTATATAGGTCCATCAGATCCCCTTTGCTAGCTCATAATAAATCCTGTAACGATACGATATGCTTTTCTAATAAATTAGTGACTTATGTAAAATTATTAGATTGGTTGAAATTCGATAAGATCAGATAATTCATATATGTTTATCAGTTGAATTAATTTTGTAAAAAATTAATTGAAAATAAACTTGTTGAATTATCAAAATATTTATTTTCCTAAAGATTATCTAGATATGACTTTTTTTATTAGATAACTTTTCTATTGGGTTATTTGAATTAAAACTGAAGCTCTATCCTAAGAATATCGGGTGGGAAATAACGATTTGCAAGGATTATTTATTGTTAGTTTGGCAGGCCGATCTTTCAGTTTGGCCTGCTGGTGGACTAAGTTTGGTAGGCCGATCTACTAGTTCGGCCCGTCAACTAAACAATTTATGATCATGTGTTTTTAGACGCAATTTTTTATCAGATATTGATCTTAATTTAAATTTTCGAAGCCTTATCTAATAAGGATCAACTTGGGTATGAACTTTATAAATAGAGATTGAGACTTATAAGTTATTTAGATCAGTTGAGGAATTAAGAGTGAGCACTCTAGTCTGTAAGTCTCTGAAACTCTTTGAGAGCTATTGTTCACAAATCACTAACCTTAGTTTTAGGTTTCCTCGATTGCTTAGAAGGAGAGTCACCGAGAAAAAGCTATACGACATGCACCTACACACACTCTGATCGTGGATAGAGAATAGCAAAAAGACTAGTTGATTGGGCTCTTTTCTTTTCACAGATTACGGGAGCTTTTCGGCAAACGATGTTAGTAAAATTTGGTTAATTTATGCATATAGTGTATCAAACTTATGTTTAAAAATACTCTAGCATAAAAATTTTAAAATTCCAATGTGTATTACATTTCCAACAAATTCAAGTTTATCAATCAAAGGAGAAGCTTTTGAAGAGTACATGTTTGCACGTGCAATTTAACGAAGGAAACATGCTTCTAAGCCAGTCATCCCCGGCCATCTAGACGAAAAAGGCAAAATTTGAAAAAAGGGTTAAAGAAAATTTAAAATTAAGTAAATGACCTCTTTTTTTTTTTGCACCAAAAAAAAGCTTTTTTGGAGAACCGAAGCTGTCCTAGTTTTTTTCAGAGAAAAGAGAAAAATGACTGTATCGAAAAGAGGAACCTAACTAGAGTGGAAACAAAAAAATGAAACTATTTTGATGTCCAAAAACCAAAAAAAAAAAAATTATTGACCAAATAAAATTTTTTAAAAAAGTTATCTTTAAAAAGCCCCGACGAAAAAAGGCTGCTGGCTTGTGATCCTATAAATCAGATGAAGGTCACAAAGCCTAACTCCTTCATTAATCAAAACGACAACCCCACTAGCGTTTTGGTCCCAACACTAGATGATCGAACAAACCTATCATTTCGGAGGAACCACCGGAAACAAACTGTTCTTCCCCAATTTTGTTCCTCTTCTTAGCTGGACGTGGGGACTCGGTGCAAACAAAAACAAAAGGCAAAAATTGGAATCGTCAAGCTAGAACAAAGAAGAGCTCTAATACTCCAGCACCTAAGGGAAGCAATGAGGCTGGAAAAAGGAAGAGGGATGACTCAATCTCAAGCGAGAAACCTAAAATATTGCCTCAAACACTTTACCAGCCATGGGTCCTGCGAAGTAGGCTTGGCGATCTCTATGAATCTTTTACTCTGAAAGTTCGGGGGTTGGAAAACCATCGAGCGTTCAAGAATTTGCAGAAAATCATATGCATCAACAGCCCAAAGTTGGTTTTTTTTTTTTTTTTAATCTAAAACTAGATTGTAGGGGTATGAAGGCAGACAGAATAATACGACACTGGGGTTTTCAAAATGGCTTTGTGGTTGACTATGAGGGTAGAAGCAGAGGTCTGTTAGTGTTATAAAATGAGGATATAGAAGTCGATATTAAAAGCTATAATAAGTTTCATGCGGACATGCTTCTTTCGGACTCAAAGAGACCTTGGTGGCATTTTATTGGTTTTTATGAAAACCCTGGTCGATCCACTTGCCACTTTTATTGAGGGACGTTTTGATAAGTAGTCCGAACATCTCTGAAGAATCTGGAACAATTCAAAGCTCCCTTGGCTGTGTAGGGGTGATTTCAACGAAATCTTTTTTCTTTCTGAAGCAGGAGGGAATACTAGAAGGGACAGTGACATGCTTTGTTTTTAGGAAACATTGAAAGATGCAACCTCCATGATTTGGGCTTCCAAGGGGAGCCTTAAACTTGGGACAACAGTCGAGCAGAGGGAGAAAACATCCAATCACGGCTGGATTGGTGCTTTGCTGACCCAAACTAAAGAATCTTTTTACCATTGCTGACGTAATCATCTTGACATTTGGGGGTCGGATCATAGAACTCTCTCAGTAAAACTTTTTGGAAGGATAGAAAGAGTGCCCAGGCCATCGAAAGGGTTCAAGATGTGGGCTTTTGATCCTTTGTGGCTATCCAACAATGAATGCTCTAATGTGGTGGAGGAGGCCTGGTGTTCATCAAGCCTCTATGACAGGAGAGATGGGATTATAGAAAGATTGGCTGCTTGCAAAGATATGTTGCGGACTGGAGTCCTAGCATTTTCGAAACCATTCTAAAGAAGGCTTTCAAAGCCCAAAAAGAGCTTTCCCTCCCAAAACTAGGGAGGTTTTTTCCCAAATCAGGAAAAAAGAGAAAGATCTTGATCGATTGCTGGAACTTGAAGATTGTTACTGGAGACAAAGATCAAGGGCTAAGTGGATCAAAGGGGGAGATAGGAACTCTAAATACTTTCATGCGAAGGCTTCCTGGAGGAAATCCAGAAACACATTTTAAGGGATTGAGAACGAAAATGGGGATTGGGTCATGGACAAAGATGGAACATTGGGGGTTTTTGGTCGGTATTTCTCAACCTTTTTTTCTTCTTCGAACCCCCAACGGGAGACAATTAAAAGCGTAATGAAATGTGTTTCAAGAAAAGGTAAAAGCAAACGGTGGGTCTTTCCTATTCAACAAAGATGATGTGTAAAGATCACTTTTTGCTATGGAACCCACTAAGTCTCCTAGTCCCGATGGCTTTCAAGCCGTTTTTAACCAAGGATTTTGGTCCATCGTTGGTGGCGAAGTTCCTCAAAAGTGTCTCAATGTACTAAAGTGCGTTAAGAACCCACGCAAAGTTTTAGAGTTTAGACCTATAAGCTTATGCAATGTAATTCTCAAGATCATCATGAAAGCAATTGCAAACAAAATCATAAGCTGCTTACCATCGATTATCTCCGAGTGCCAAAGTGTGTTCGTACTTGGACGGCTTATTTTGGATAGTCATTACCTCCTCTAAACTACTACACTATTCGCAAGAAGGTCAATGGAAAAAGGGGCTTCATGGCCCTAAAACTTTATAACATTAAAGTTTACAATCGAGTAGAATGGGATTTTTTGGAAGATATGCTCTGTCAGATGGGTTTCGAGTCCAAACTCATTTCGATGAACATGGATTACGTGACAACACCAAAGTTTGTTTTCGGTTCCAATGTGGTGCAATTCATCCTTCTAGAGGTTTAAGCTGAGGACGCCCTTTATCTCCGTACCTATTGCCAATATGCGCCGAAGGCTTTTCCACCATGATTCGCCAACAGGAAAGATTGGGCCTTCTTGAGGGGTTTGCGTCCATATGGGGGGCCCCGAAGGTGAGTCATCTTTTTTTTTGGCCAAGGATAGTGTTTTATTTCGCAGGACAGCGGTGACTCGTGATTACAAAGTTATTAAAGAGGCCCTTGGAATTAATGAGGCTGCCTCGGGACAGGTCATGGACCTAGACAAGTCATCAGTTTGCTTCTCTCCAAACCTTGAGGAGGAGAAAAGGTTGGAACTTTGTGATGAATTGAACATAGGATCTGCAAAATAAATAAACTTTTATTTGGGTTTACCGACTTTTATTGGCTGAAACAAGAGGAAAGCTTTTTAGATTATCAAGAAGAGTGGGAAAGAAGATGCAAATGTGGCGCTAAAAAATTTTCTCGTCTGTGGGAAGAGAAATCCTCAAGAAAGTTATGGTTCAAGCAGTCTTTACATACACCATGAGTGTTTTTCCTCTTCCAGAATCACTCACCCACGATCTACAATTAACGTTTGAAATTTTTGGTGTGGAGGAGGGAGTTCTACGTGGAAGCTACATTAGGTGAGATGGGATCGCCTTATTTTTAGCAAAAGCGATAGGGGATTGGGCTTTTGAGACTTGGAGTGTTCAATCAGGCACTTGTTGCCTGCCAAGCATTGAGAATCATACACAAACTAGACTGTCTTATGGCAAGGGTCCTCCATGCAAAATACTTCTGAACTACGGGGTTTCTTGAAGCACAAACAAAAGACGATTGCTCATATATGTGATGGAGCATTCTTTGGGGGAAGGAACTCATCTAGAATGGCTTATTATGGGAAATTGGCAGGGGTTTGTTTAATGCATTGACACTCCTTACATTTTGAGACTTGCTACTTTTAAACTGATTACCAATGCGTCCGATAAAACTAGAAGTTTGCTAGTATTGGATTTGATTTAAAACGGGCAGTGGAACGTTAACAAGATCAATGAAATTTTCCTTCTGATGGATTCTGAGGAGATTACTGGTATTCCCCTAAGTACCTGTGCTTGGGAAGATAGTCCTACGTGGTTTTACTAGGAAAAAGGCAGCTATTCTATAAGATCCGAGTATAGACTTGCTTTACAACACAAAATGGAGACATCTACGTCAGCCAAGATGGGGAAAAGTCCATGGTGGAAGGGGCTTTGGAACCTTAATATTTTGGGAAAAGTTTAGCACTTCATGTAGCCAAGTTTCAACAACGTCATCGCAACGATGGGGACCCTGATGAAATGAGGAATTGACTGTCTTCCCCTTTGCCCTCACTGCAGGTTCTATGGTGAAGACATTTTCCATGCATTTGTTACTTCCCTCATTCTCAACACGTGTCGCTCTTCTATAAGAAAATGGTTGGATCGATGCAAGCATCGGACCTTTGGTGGTGTCTATTTATTCTTGATTCGGAATTGTGTTTGTATGATAGCTTGGATGATATGGAAAGATAGGAATATACTTGTCTATGAAAATGTGTCCAAATCTGCAGGCGAACTGATTGAGACAGGCGGCTCTTACCTTGATGAGTTTTAGCGATGCCAAGTTATTAACACAAGGCCGTACACTCCAATGCCTAAGCCAGCTCAAACTTGGACGTTTTCCCCCTGTGGTGAACTTAAAACTGAATGTGGAAGCTACTGTGGTGAATTCTCTCGATTTTTTCTTTATGGCAGGTGTGATTAGGGACTCTGAGGAAGTGGTTCTCGGGGCTCTTGCTAAATGCATCACAATTCTGTGTCTCCCGTCGTTGCTGAATGCCATGCAAATCTGTAAAGGTCTTCTTTTTACAAAGGCACTTGGCTGAAGAATTAATACCGTGGAGTCGGATGCCAGCAAAGTACTTGATAGTATAACCAAGGAGAGCTTTCTTGACACACATGGAGTTCTTATAACTGGTATTTGTTGTCTTTATTCTGATCTTGGTCGTATTTGTTAGAAAAACAGTATGCAGTGGAAATTTAAAATTTTTTATTAGAATATTTTCTAAGACACAAGTATAACATATTATATGCATAAATTAATCAGATCTTACTAACCTCGTATGACGAAGAGCTCCTACAATTTGTGAAGAGAAAGGTGCTTCAAAAGAGCCTCAACCAACTGGTCTACTTTGTTATCCGCTATCCATGAATAGTATGTGTATGGGCACACCTCGTATAGCTCTTCCCTGGTAACTCTCCTTTCAACCAATTGAGAAAACCCAGAACTAGCGTTCGTGATTTGTGAACAATAGCTCTTAGGGGAGTTTCAGAGACTCACAAATTAGAGTGCTCGCTCTTGATTTTTCAACTGATCTAAATAACTTTGAGTACTCACTCCATATTTATAGAGGTCATCCCCAGGTTGGTTATTATCAAATAAGCCTAAAAAATTTGAATCTGGATCAATATCTGAAAAATCATGTAAAAATGCATGAAATAGTTATTGCTCGGTTGGCAGGCCGAACTGACAGATCGGCCTGTAGATGACCTAAAGATTAGCCTGTCGAACTTACGATAAATGATCTCTACGGATCTTTTATTTTTCACCCGAAATTCTTTGGATAGAGCCTCAGTTTTAAGTCAAATAACCTAATAAAAAAGTTATCTGATTAAAACATTCATATCTAGATAATCTCTAGGAAAATAATTATTCTCGATAATTTAACAAGTTTATCTTGAATTAATTTACACAAATTAATTCAACCGATAAATAGACATAAATTATCTAATCCTATCAAATTTCGACCAATCTAATAATTTAACATAAGTCACTAATTTATTGGAAATGCACGCCGTATTATTATAGGATTTATTATGAGCTAGCAAAGAAGACCTGATGGACCTATGAAGTTCAAGTTCCCAATAATTATAAAAGCTAATATCCTAGATATATGTTTCATAATTATCGACTCTAACACTACTCTACTAAAAGCTTAGAGCTACACTCTTGAACTATTTAAAATTACGAAACCTGAATAGCTAAGTATCCATAACATATCATAATGTATGGTATCCCTATAAGATATCCATAATTGGCTTAAGGATAAATTTTGTCTTACCTTCCCAATTATTTTTCTCTTACGTTCCATTATCTCACCATCAGAAAACTTACCATCCAAAGATAGTATACTATTCAGTTATACCTATGTAACCCAATGGATTAGCACTCCAGTCTTCCAATTACAAGATAACGCATACAAAAGGATATCATCGACTCCTAAAGAGAAGCTATAGATTCCTATCTATGAATAACAGGTCTCCGCTATCAAGAGTAATGTCTCCAACATACAGGCATGTGTATTAACATAAAATGTGGATGTCACCCTTTGATATATCAAATTACATAAGTCAAGAGAATGGCCCATTATTTATCTCATGATTAAGATACAAAACATATGATTATCTAAAGTGAATTGATTTGCTGAGACAGAATTATTAATCAAAATCAATTACACTTCATGTACCAATTCAATACATCGTCCCTATGCAATGCACGAATGTATCTATGGAGTCTACCTCCGATGGCCAAGACAAACAATCTCCATTAGGGATGTAGACAACATAACAATCTTTACATGAATAAAGTGCCTAACTTTATTCTCTCGATTATAGATATTATGATTTAGACCATTACCTTTAAAATCATGTTTTGCACATAATCTGTCCATCATATGATTGATTCTAAAGGTTTAGACCGATAGTTTCAGACTTTTGTTTGCTTATCATACATTCAACAAATATGAACGTAAAGAGGACAACAATTTAGTATATGAATAATAAAAAAATTCTTTATTTATAAAAATGTCTTCAAAACATATTACATTTTTTCTCCTTAGGACATACATGTCTAACAGTATTTGTGTTTTTATTTCCCGTATTGCAAATGGGGCTGCTCATTTTTTAGCTAGAATCAGTATTGCTTCTGGTGGCTTTTCTTCCTAGACTGAGTCTTTAGCTCACTAGTTGTCTAATTCTATTGTAATCAACTCTTTTTTCGCTTAATGTGATAAAGGATGTTTCCTTTCCAAAAGGACAAAAAATAACTTTTCATACTAACTTATATAAGCAATGCCCTATGGATATCATGGGGAAGTGTTGAATAAAGAATCAGAAATCAGTAACAAAAGTTAAATTAAATAAGATATGAGAAAACTACATAGAATGTTTAAAAGAAATCCTTAACAATCTAAACTATACATTTAACCAAATTGCATATTACATATCATATTAAAGCAAAAAAAATAATGAAAGGAAAGTCTAATCTCCAACCATTGATGTTATTGTCGGGACTACAATGGACAAATTTTTTAGCATTTTGGGTTCTTCTACACCTAAGCAATTTGTACAGATGGTGTATTATCTAAAGAAATTGCTAAGAATAGGGACCCAATGCCATCTACCGCTATTTATTGATCAATAGGCACCCCTTTCATCAAGGGTTGCAACTGTTGCTAATGGCTGTTACCAAAAGTCACAACTTTTATAGATATATTGACTACATTAGTCAAAACTGTTGCTAAAGGTTGTAACCGTGAATAATTGTTTTAATGGTTATACTTTTTCATTCTCTCACTTGGTCAATATATCTTATGAAAAATTTCGTCAACACCTTATTTAAGAGACAAACACATGAATCATGGCAATAGATCATCTTAAGAGCGAGTATTATCTTCTATGTATTACAATGTATTTTGTCTCTTACTACCAACCCTTATATGTGTTGAAAAAATAATATGCAGTGGAATTTTAAAAATTTTAAATCAGAGAATTTTTCAAAACACAAGTTTAACATGCTATATGTATAAATTAAGCTGATCTTATTGACCTTGTAGTCGCCGAAAAGCTCCCGAAACTTGTGTAGAGAAGTAACGTTCCAGAAGAGCCTCAACCAACTTATCTTCTTTGCTATTCTCTATCCACGATCGGAGTGAGTGTGGGCTCACACGTACAGCTCTTTCTCAAGGTGACTCTCCTTCCAACCAATTGAGAGAACCCAAAGCTAGTGTTCGTGATTTGTGAACAAGAGCTCTCAGGAAGTTTCAGATTCTCACCAGCAGAGTATTACTCTTAATCTCTCAATTGATCTAAATAACTCATGAGACTCACTCCCTATTTATAGGGGTTGGGTCTAGGGTCATTCCTTATCAGATAAGGTCTCAAAAATTCAAAACAAAATCAAATTCGGGTCAATATCGGATGAAATACGCATGAAAACGTGTGATTTTTAATCGCGCATAGGCAGGCCGAAGTTGCCCCATCGGCAGGCCAAACTTTAAGATTGGCATGTCGAACTGTAAAAAAAAAATCTCAGCGAATCTGTTATTTTCCACTTGAGATCCTATAGGATAAAGTCTCAGTTTAAACTCAAATAACCCAATAGAGAAGTTATCTAATTAAAACAACTTTATCTAGATAATCTCTAGGATTATAAATAGATTCCTAATAATTCTACAAGTTTATCTTGATTAATTTATCTGGAATTAAATTAACTGATAAATAGAAAAGAATTATCCAATCCCAATAATTCAACAAGTTTATTTTGATTTAATTTTGTCACAAAATTAATTCAACCGATAAACAGGCATAAATTATTTGATTCTTTCAAATTTCAACCAATCTAATAAATCTGACATAAGTCACCAATTATTGTAAAAACATGCCGTATCGTTACAGGATTTTATGAGCTAGCAAAGGGGATCAAATAGACCTATTTAGTTCAAGCTCCCGATAATTATGAAACCCAATATCCTAGATATACATTTCATAATTATCAACTCCAACGCTATTCCACTAAAAGCTTAGAGCTGCACTCTCGAACTCTATAGAATTACGAAGCCCGTATAGCTAAGTTTCCATGACATATCATAGTGTATCGTATCTCCATAGGATTATCCATAATCGGCTTAAGGACAAGTTCTGTCTTACCTTCCCGATTATTTTTATCTTACGTTCCATTATCTCACCATCGGAAACTTACCATCCAAAGATAGTATGCCATTCGGTTACACCTATGTATCCAAATGGTTGAGCGCTCCAGTTTTTCAATTATAGGATAACGCATATAAGAGGATATCACTACTCCTAAAGAAGAGCTATGGATTCCATATCTATGAATAACAGGTCTACGTCATCAAGAGTCATGCCTCCAACGTATCGGCATGCATACCACTATTAGGATGTGGGTGTCACCCTTTGGTACATCAAAAGGCACAAGTCAAGACAATGGGCCCACTATTCATCTCAGGATTAAGATACAATACAAATGATTGTCTAAAGTGAATCGATTTGCCAAGACAGAATTACTAATCTAAATCAATTCACTTTATGTCCCAATCCAATACACCATCACCTATGACAACGTGTCAATGTTTCTATTCACGGAGTCCACCTCTGATGGTCAAGACAAACCATCTCTCAATAGGAATATAGACAATATAACAATCTTTACATGAATAAAGGGTCCAACTTTATTTCATCGATTACGGATCTTACGATTTAGACCATCATCTTAAGAATCGTGTCGTCCGCATAATCTGTCCATCATATGCCCAATTCTTAAAGGTTTAGACCGACAGTCTTAAACTATTGTTTGCTTATCATACATTCAACAAATATGAATGCAAAGAGGACAAGATTTGGTATATAAATAATAAATGAATTCTTTATTGATAAAAATATCTCCAAAAACTCATTACATTTTTACTCTTTAGGGCATAATGTCTAACAATATGGTAACACAACTGAATGAATAAACCCTTCGTTTATTCTAGGTCCAACTTAAATATGTTTTCTCAAAATGACTGAATATGCATATAATTGAATATGAGAAAAACATCACAATTGAATAAGAGTTTCAAATACATAATAATTGTACGTACAACCAAATCACATCATGGAACCAAGTCCTATCCTAACTCTTATTTGAATAAGAGTTTCAAATACATAATAATTGTACATACAACCAAATCCAATCATGGAACCAAGTCCTATCCTAACTCATGATCCTTAAAATTCTTTGGTGACATGCCTTTTACCAAAGGATTGGCAATCATTAGTTCAGTGCTAATGTATTCAATGACCACTTTCTTATGCTTAACATGTTTCCTAATGGCTAAATACTTAATGTCGATGTGCTTACTTCGACTACCACTCTTATTGTTCATAGCCATAAAAATAGCTGCTAAACTGTCATAATATATCTTCAATGGTCTAGAAGTAGAATCCACAATTCTAAGCCTAGACATGAAATTCAACTATACACCATGTAAAGTAGCCTCAAAACAAGAAACAAACTTGGCCTCCATAGTGGAAGTGGCAACTAAGGTTGCTTTCCACTTTTCCAAGATACAGCTCACTAGCTAGCATAAAGATATAACCAGATGTTGATTTATGAGAATCAACGCCATCAGCAAAGTTTGAATCTAAATAGTCAATGACCTCCAGATTATCAGTCTGTCTGTACATAATCATGTAATCCTTTGTACCTTGAAGGTACCTCATTACTTTCTTTGCAGCCTTTTAGTAGTCAATGTTTGGATTTCTCTAATATCTTCCCAACATTTCCACAGCAAATGCAATGTCAGGTCTTGTACAGACCTAAGCATGCATTAGGCTTTCAATAGCTGAAGCATAAGGAATGTTTTCATTTGTTCCCTCTCAAAATCATTTTTCAGACATTGGTTCGAATTAAACCTATCATTATTCACTATAGGTGCTACACTCGATGAATAATTTTTCATCCAAAATCTCTCCAAAACCTTATTGATATAGGTCTCTTGGGACAGACCTAAAATGCCTCAGGATCTATCTCTGTGAATCTTAATGCCAATTATATAAGATGCTTCACCCATAACCTTCATATCAAAATTCATAGGGAGAAATTGTTTTACCTTATGTAGCAACCCTTTATCATTGTTGCAAATAGAATATCATCACATATAGAACAAGCAAATACATTTCGCTCCCACTAACCTCCTAGTATATACATTGATCTATGATGTTCTCTACAAAACCAAAAGAATAGATGACATCATGGGATTTTAAATACCACTGACGAGAGGCCTATTTTAGTCCATATATAGATTTCTTGAGCTTACAAACCAAGTGCTCACCATTACTACAGGTAAATCCTTCTGGTTATTTCATGTAAACCTCTCTCTCTATATCACCATTGAGAAACGTCATTTTCATATCCATTTGATGTAATTATAAATCAAAATAGGCAACCAAAACCATAATTATATGAAGAGAATCTTTCTTAGATACAAGAGAAAAAGACTCCGTATAATCGATTCCTTTCCTTTGACTGAATCCTTTAGCAATAAGTCTAGCCATATATCTCTCAATATTGCCCAATAAGTCTTTCTTTGTCTTAAAGACCCATTTGCATCTAATGGCTTTTACTCATTAGGAAACTCAACAAGATTTAGACTCCATTAGATGCCATAGAATTTATATTTTCTATCATGGCATTATACCATAAGTCAGACTCTTTATAACTCATGGCTTATGAAAATGTTTCAAGATTATTTTAGGCTCCAATATTGTAGTCAGATTCCTATAGATACACAATATAATCAATAGGAATCGCTGATCACCTTACTCTAGTAGATTTTCTTAACGTTGGTTCATCATTCTCCTGAGGAACAGGATCATGTTGCTCAACTGGTTGTTCAACAATTTCTAGCATCTGTTGAACAGGTGGATCTACTAGATTATTATCAACAGTTTGTGGAATTTCTGAGACTATTGCTCAACATGTGTTTGTACTTGAGGAATGTTGTGAGCAACATTAGCCAGTCCATCACTTGAAGTGGAAGGTTCAAAAATTGTATGATATTTCTTAGGAATAATGTTCCAAGATCGATTGCTCCTACTAATTAAGTCATTATCAAGAAATTTAGCATTTCTTGATTCTATAAACCTAGTCGTATGTGATGGACAATAAAATTTTTATCCCTTAGACCATTCCGCATATCCAACAAAATATCCACTTATTGTCCTTGGGTCTAGCTTCTTCTCTTGTGGATTATAAACTCTTACTTTAGATAGGCATCTCCTAACACGTATATGTCATAAGCTCGGCTTCCAACCTTTGAATAACTCAAAAGGCATCTTTGGAACTACCTTAGTTGAAACTCGGTTCAATATATATGCTTTCATTTTAAAAGCTTCAATACACAAGAACTCAAGGAGTTTAGAGCTAGCAAGCATACTCCGCACCATGTCCAATAGTGTTCGGTTTCTTCCTTCTACCACACCGTTCATGTCTGGAGAACCAGGCATAGTGTACTGGACGAAAATCCCATGCTCTTTAAGAAACTTTGCAAATGGACCAGGTGCTTGTCCATCTTTAGTGTATCAAATATAGTATTCTTCACCTCTTTCTGATCTCACGATCTTAATTTATTTTTCACATTGTTTCTCTACTTCTGCTTGGAAAACCTTAAAAGCATCTAATGTTTCATTCTTATTATTAAGCAAGTAGAGATATATGTATCGTGAGTAATCATCTATAAAAGAGACAAAGTACTTCTAACGATATGAGTTCATGTCTAGACTACATATATTTGTATGTATGATTTTCAATATGTTTGAGCTCCTCTTGGCACCTTTCTTTGACACATTGGTCTGCTTACCCTTTACGCAGTCCACGTAAGTATCAAAGTCAGTAAAATTTAAAGTACCAAGTACTCCATCGTTTACCAATCTCTTAATTCTCTATATGAAGATAAGCCATAATCTCTGATGCCTCAACGTAGAGGAATCCTCATTCATAACACATCTTTTAATACCAACATTATCATTACATGCATTGTAGTATAAGAGGCATCATTTTGTAAATTAATTCGAAAAATACCATCAGACAATGTACCATTCCCCACAAGTTCAGATTTATAAAACAAACTAAAAATAGCATCAAAAAAGTTAAAAAAAAATATCCAAAAGGTACAAGTCTTGAAACTGAAATTAAATTCCTAGAGAAACTGGAAATATATAAGGTTTTTTCTAAAACTAAAACAAAGCCACTACTTAAAGTTAAATTGCATGTTCCTATTGCCTCCAGATGAGAATGCATCTTGTTTTTAGAATAGATACGATGTTCATTTGCCACTAGCTTCCTTAGGTTTTTTAAAACCTGCAGGAATTCGTAACATGGATTATAGAACCAGAATCAATCTGCCATGTGTTACGACTAACATGAACCATGTTGGATTCATAATAAACAAATGAGATTGGTTTACCTTTCTTATCAAGCCAAGTCTTAAACTTATGGTAATCTTTCTTCATGTGCCCTTTCTTCTTATAGAAAAAGCATTTGGGTTCCTTCTTGATATCAACTTGGGCTGCTATCTTACCCTTTCGCTTATGCTTGGCTTGATTCTTGCTCTTTCCTTGTGTTGCCAAATTCACACTCTCTCTTCCTTCTATAGTTAGTCTACCTTCCTCTTGAACACACATGGTCATAAGTTCATTGATTGACCATTTATCTTTATGTGTGTTAAAAGAGATCTTAAAAGGTGCATGCTGCTGTGGAAGTGTATTCAGAATGTAATGTATAAGGAAAGACTGAGACATATCAATCTCAAGAGACTTTAATTGAACCACAACATCCCTCATTTGCATGATGTGCTCACGTACACCATGAATACTAATGAGCTTCATGGATGAGAATTCGTTAATCAGGGTGCTAGCTAATGCCTTGTCTGAAGACTCAAACTGCTCATCAATAACTTTCAGTAAATCCCGAACATTATTTTGCTGATCAAAAGAACCACGAATACCATCAGAGATCTTGGTCTTTATGAACATTACAATTAGATGATTAGATTGCTCCCATTTTTCATATTAATCAACATTATTTGGTTGACTAGTTTCAATAATAGCAGGTGGTTCATCTCTATGGATAGCATAATCAACATCCATCTATCCCAAATAAAAGAGAATTCTATTCTTCCAAACCTTATTGTTATCACCCTTTAATTCAAAAATGTCACATTTAAAATTAGAGTAATTCACAGATTGTATAACTACATAAAATTAAACGTACTTGCTTTTGTCACAAAATTTAAGTTAATAACAATATATCATGTTTACCAATATAAATCATGCTACAAACATATGAATCAATGACATAAAAATTGCCCATGGGCTTAATTTTTAATTCAAATAGATTCATATATAACCTTATGATGAAACTATCAAATTATATTTCATTTCTTAATCTCTATGGGTAAATTAAGAAAAATAATTTGATATTTCACCCTAATTAATCATACAAATATAATAAAAATTCCTGTACGATGAAATTTATCATATTACATATGAATAATCACAACTTATGTCATTATACTATATGTGATCAAAACACTTAATCTATAATTTTGTATAATTAAAGATACTGTGGCTACTCTCTAATTAATTAAAAATTATATAAATCACTCAAGACATTTAATTTTCATGCATAAAATATTCATGAAATTGCATGTATCAAAATATAACAACTAAAGAATACATACCATAATACATTATGCTTAAATTCAATAACATATCTAAAATAAATTTCAAAAATTTTATTTAAACATAAATAATAAAATCTTGATTTCATTAAATTTATTTTAGATTCATCAAAAATTAATTTTCCAAAATACACAAATAAAAAATTCTATAAAAAATATGAAAACAAAATTAATTAAATTTTTTTCTCCAAAATTCCCCTTTGAAAATGAAATTTTGTTTTCTATTATAGGATGAAAACAACCTGTCATTTTCATTGGTGACCAGCGCCTCTTTCTTCATTAAAACGACGTGTCGTTTTTCTTTTGGAAAAACAACATGTCATTTTTATCAGAAAATATGTTCTTTGCTTAGTAAAATAATGTGTCGTTTTTTTTAATAGAAAAATTTGCCTTTTTTAAGCCAAAATAACATGTCGTTTTTGGACCCTAGATTTTGTCTTATTTGTAAAAATGGGTCTTCTAGACCCAAAAAAGACCCAAACGGTTCTAATTGTATACCCGACTGATTCTATACCCTCTAGGCACCAAAATTGACGTTTTAAAAACCCAAAAATGTTAAAAAATCAATTTCCTAATGATTTCCAACATTAATTTGCATCAAAAAATTGTTTAAATCAATCTTACAAAAGATTTTACCCGTTGATGACTAGTGTATTTCTAAGCCTTATGGATACCAAAATTCTTGTTTAAAATCATAGAACTGTTAAAATCCAATTACCCAATGATCTCTAACCTCATTTTTCATCAAAGTTTGTCCAAAATAATTTTTCAAAATTTTGATTTGTTTTGTAATAGTTTTGTAGAATGTGAAAAACACGAAAGTCATTTAAACCAATAAATTCACATCAAGGTAAAGGCAAACAATTGCTCTGATACTAAATGAAAGAAATCCTTAATGATCTAAAATGCGCATATAACCAAATTGCATATCATAGATCAAATTAAAGTGAAAAAATAACGAAAGAGAAATCTGACTCCCAACCATTGATGTTCTTGTTGGGACTGCAATGAACGAATTTTTGAGTGTTTTTGGTTCTTCTATATCTAAGCAATTTGTATAGATGGTGTATTATATGAAGAAATTGCTAGTAATAGGGACACGATGCCATTCTACTTCTATATATAGATCTATAGGCACCTCTTCCATCAAAGGTTACAACTATTGCTAATGGCTATTATCAAGAGTCACAACTTTTATAGATATATTAACCACATTAATCATAACTGTTGCTAAAGGTTACAACCGTGAATAATTGTGTGAACGATTATATTCTTTCAATGCTCCCTTATATAGGCATCCCTTATTAAAAATGTCATCCTCTTCTTAAATTTTTAAAAATGCTCATTTTCTAATCTTATTTTTTAAAATATTAATTACACATTTACTATTTTACCCATTATAATTCAATCTCAAAAATTAAAAACCCTAATTTTTTCTTTATTCGCATATGAGGGAGTAAGAATTGATGGTAAGTTGGACTTTTAATGGCATTTGGAGATATTCTTGTAAGTTGCCTAAAAATAGACCACTAGCGTACGCGTTATGGATTTACGGACTAGAGATAGAGGAATATTCTCATGATTTAAAATTTCATTAGTTATGGGTGGATTCTTTTTTTATTGTACAATATTTTTCCTCAGGATCGAACCTTGACCAATCTTATAATAGGTGGATTCCTTTTTAATGGGCTTTGGACATTTGTAAGACTGAATAATTATTATTTGTGACAAAATTTTTTGTTACATGACCTATAGTGTTAAAATTATTATTTTTTATTTATATAGGAAAACACGGTTACTTTTTTTTTTTTTTTGAGGGATTTTTTCTCCTCAAGTCTTTAAGCTTTTTAATCCTTGACATTTGAGCCCCTATTTTATGAATTAAGACAATCAAGATCCCAAACTCTTATTCTGTTAACATTGGTAGTCCCGAACTGTTAAAAGAACTGCTAAATGCCATAAAATGTCAATCGGTTGTGGTTTTTTTTTCTCCTTAGCTTCCCAAGAACATTTTTTTGACTGACTACTCTCAAAAAGCTTTTTTTAATATAATTTGTTATTATTTGTTCATAAACAACGTTGTATGCCCTAGTATGTGATTAATTATGATTATTCACGGCAACAATGTGATTGATCATAAATAAATAAAAAAACAAAGGAAAAAAAAAAGAAATTCGTCTATATATATATATAT
>CAMOHE010046095.1:0-78860 GCA_946598075.1 Artocarpus hirsutus
GTTTCAAAGTGGCTTTTAAAGCACTTGTTTTGCTCCAAGACTTGAATTCATTGCAAGCCCTTCGTAAAATTCTCCAAAATATGATCTCAGTGAGATCTTCTTCCTGATGCGTGGATAATTTGGCCCTTTGATCAGCTTGAATTCCTCAGTGAACGGGAGTGTAGATTAATAAATAGAAACTTTTTTTATAAGGATCCGAGGAGGTGGGTGAATTCCTCTACTTTTTGGGTCTGAAGGGTGAATTCTTTCACTTGGACTAACGGTAATTATTTTTGTGCGATATCAGGGGAATTCGTTTGGGAAAGAGAAGCAAAAGGTCATTTTAAAGGACTTTTTAAAATAAATTATTATTTTTACACGAGGAAAATGGCTCATTTGCACTATAGCAACTTACAAAAATACCCCCTAAATACACCATTTTATCAAAAATATATTCCAAAAAACTATTTATTAAAACTATCTCTTTATTTGAAATTAGGGATCTATTAAAAGACTAAATTACCTTTCCTCGTGAAATGAAACCTGTCAGGTTCTGTCCCAAAACCCGCAAGCTTTAGTCTTAAAACCCCGCAGGTTCTATCGTCGAACCCGCCAAAACCTACCTTTGGTCGTTGGAGCTGGGTGCTAGGTCTTAACATACCATGTTCTAACTTAAAACCTATAAGATTCTAACATTTTTTTAAACAAAAAAGTGTCAACCACCTCCGGTTGCCGGAGTGTGTGTCGGGTTGTAACTGTCAAGTTTCAACTTATAACCTACTAGATTCCAACAAAAATTTTTAAAACAAGAAACGCCAACTGCCTTGGGTTGTAATATTTTTTTAACATTTTTTTCTAACTTAAAACCTATAAGATTCTAACATTTTTTTAAACAAAAAAGTGTCAATCATCTCCGGTTGCCGGAGTGTGTGTCGGGTTGTAACTGTCAAGTTCCAACTTAAAACCTATCAGATTCCAACAAAATTTTTTAAAACAAAGAAATGCCAACTGCCTTGGGTCACCAGCGCAGAGTGTCGAAGCATAATAGAACTTGAAATATTTCGCCCAAAATATAGCCGAAACCGTCAAATTTTGTTCCAGAACTACTGTGGGTCCCAACATGGAACCCATCAAATTCCATCCAAAAAAACTACCGAAACTGCCAGATTCTATCCTGAAACTATTGTGGATATTCGCTGGTATCAGCTGCAAATACCATTGTGGTTACCGACTGGCGAATACTGTGTGGTTATCGACTAATAGTGTAACGCCCTTAGGTGGGGGTTAATAGTTTTTATTAAATAAAATGAAGAATAGAAAATAAAAATAAATCATCAAAGTAATTTGCCTAGAACTTAAATAAAAACTCTCAAAATAAAATAAAAACATAAACAAATAAATAAACCACAGTTTGATGTAGTACCTTAAATTTTAATAATATAAAATTGTCATCATCATCATTTCAACCCTCAACTGATCTTAATACAGTCACAAAAAGTAACAACTGATGTTTACATTATCATGAAGAACATTCTTTACAATTGAAGCAATCCCAACGTAATATAGCTATATAGCTTCTTCAACTATTTTTCTTGTAACCACCTCACACTTAATGAGTCATGAAAAGATGAAAATAAAAGGGAATGAGCGAAAACACACTCAGTAGGGAAAACCATTACTCACCTTTAGGTTTTTATCCTTACCACATTAAAACATACAGGGTTAGTTAGTTCTCATCATTATTCATCAATTTTGTCATGTTCAATTCCAATGGATATCTTATGATCATTCTTACCAAGTTCCATACACATATATATATACACACATATTAATTTAGGATTCAATTATGCTCATCTGCACCCACTGTGCAATAGAATTTCATATCACTCAACTCAACGAAACCTAAATGGGCGCTTTTGATCACCCTCTAAACATTTCAATGGTGTTTTGGTGAGGGGACATCAAGCCCGGAGTCCTCACCAAGTCAATTCATGTACAGTGTGTTCTAAGACTTTTGACCCAAGAAAGCGTCATTGCCTTCTCCCTATTTTACCTTTTAGGGTATTCGTGTCCAATGATGTAACCCCCGCCCTCTTCACATCTTACCATTTCTCTATGTCTATCCGTTATTTATAGAGTTAGTCTTCCTAACCATGCTTTTCAATTTATAACATGTGTCACATCATTATGTTCCTCGCTGTACAATACAAGGCGGGTTCCACATTATCATGCTATAGATATAATCATATACCTTCAAAATAGTATATACATATCTTGCAACATAAAACAACAAATTTTAATTTATCAAAACCTCACAAAAGATGAGTTATAGAATCCCTACTTCTTAGTGAATACCGTGCTAATATCTTCCAGCTCACGATATCAAACTCACCACGTAAGCTCCAAGTACTTCATTATCCTACGACGCATAAAATTACCATACTTTAACTCAATTCTTAATCCATAGTCACACTGATTACCATCTATTCTACTATTCTTATTAGTGTGCCATAATCATTTATATAAAATCTTTGAAATATTTTGTAACGCAAAACGGTGAAAAATATATGAATTTGCATTGTCCGATCAGCCTGCCGATTAAGCTCGACCTGTCGATTGGCAGAGTCCAGCCTGCTAATTGAGGCAAAATCTAGAAAACTCCAGTTTTCTGTTTTTAAAGATTTTGAGCTTCAAAGCTCAATCCGACTTGTTTTAACAAATCCTAGAACATAAAAAATACACAGAAACCATAGATTATCATAATAATAAAACATGTAAATCTCTTTCCCCAAACTTTTATGCATAAAACATGTTTAAAATTCTCAAACATTGATTTTTATAGCACTTTACAAAAACGTGATCTAAATTGGAAATTCTTCAAACTTAAAACAAACACAATTCAATTTGCATATACACAAAAGCACAAGCCCTGATCACGAAATGGAGAACAATTATTTAATCTAAACATAGTAATTTAGAATAAAGGGTAGAGAAGAATTTAGGTTTTTGGTTAAAAACTCTACCTTGTTTCATTGAGAAATTATTATTAGGCGTGACATTTTGCTTGAAGAAAGAGATTCTGAGTTGAGATGAAACTTTTTGATCAAATTGAGAAAGTGAAGGAAACAGACGAAATAGAAAGAGGGAGAAAAATGGTGAGTGGTGTGAAATGTGAAGAAAAATAGGTTGTCTGATATGTTTTAAGAGTTGGTGGCTTTGAACATGTGAGTGAATAGTCTTATTAGGAGACTCAAAAAAAGAAAGAAAAGAAAAGGGACAAGGCCTTTGTGGGGAACCAAGACATGTGACTTGTTTGATAAGTCTTATCTTTTATTTATTTATTTATTTATTTATTTTTTAACCATTACACATGAAGGACAATAAATGATGGTCTACTATGACGTTTTGGTAAATATATTAAATAAGTATAGAAAATTTTCACAAATTCTAAAATTAAGTAGAAATAAATATTGTGAAATAGATTTTAAATTAAACAAATTTTTTATTAACACACCAAAAATTAATGTAATTACCTTAATACTCGTTAGGAAAATAACGGGCGTCACAAATAGTCATTAAGACCGGTGGCACTACAGCTATCTCCGACATCAGGAATCACAAAAATGCACAAAAAATTCACAAAAACAACAAACACAATAATCAGATCAAAAAATACATGAAAAAAATCAAATCCAAATTTGAAAAATATAGGAAAGAAAAAAAAAATCTGTCACGATTTCTTGCACCGCCAGAGATACTTGGATAACAACATTTTCATTCCAATTGCATCTAGACGGGGTTGTTGGTGATGTCGAGGTCAGATCTCCAAGTGAGCTGTAGAACTATGGCTATCTTAGATCTTTATGCCATAAAATCACTGCTGGATATCTCAAAGCTCGAGGACAACTAGGAGGGCAACACATATCTATGATGTGAGGAGCTTCAATGACGATTTGGAAGCTTTGATGATTCGAACAGTGATATTCTTATGGTGGACGACTCGAATGACGAGAAGAGCAACAATTCGATCCATGTGAAAGAGAGAGACCACGATGGGCATGATCTCCATCACAATGGCGACGCAATTTGATCTACTATGGAGGCCAAAGAAGATAGAGGCAAGTAGAAGAGAGAGAGGGAGTGGAGAGAGAGTGGCAATGAAAAAAGAGAAAGATGAAGCAAAAGGGGGAGAGAGAGAAGGAGAGATCTGATAGAGAGGGGAAGCGAGAGAATAGGGAAGAAAGAGAGATGAGAGAGGGAGGAGACAGGAAGGGGGAGATTGATGTAGAGAAAGGAAAATCAGAGGGAAAGCCTGAAACAAATTAGGGTTTGATTTAGATTAATGTTTGTTATAATTAGGGTAAAATAATAAATTAATAAATCATATTAAAAAGAATAAATGTAAAAGGGGCAGTTTTGAATAGTGAAAAAGTTGAGGGTATTTTTTAATAAATAGTGTGCATATGAGGCATTCCATGTAGTTTTCTCTTTTAATTAAGGGCAATGCTATGATAAGATCCTTTTGAAGGGTCTTATCTATAAGACTCATTTTTTTAGCAGCTAGATTTTATCTAATGGTTTAAAAAACTCAACTCCACTAAATAACATAGGGTCTCCCATATAGAATAAAAAATATAATTAAAATAAAAATTAAAAATTTAAAAAAACTAATGAGTTAAAATGTTAATAGAGAAAAAGACCTATGGAGGACGAGGCTTGATCGACGATTACCTGCAAAGAAGGACCCTTTTGCAGCAGACCTCTCGTCGGCGGCATCAAGAAAGCATCTTCATCCCTCAGACAGGCGCGATGACACTAGAATCATGACCCATGGCCACTGGTACCTTGCGATAGGGTCGATAGAGTTTGGTTGATGGTTAGGGGGCTGGGGCAACGATAGACAGTCCAAGGGGGTTGATCGTTGTCCTCAATTGTCCATAAGCTCGTGAGCCTTGATGAGCTCCGCCTCCACCTTGATTTGGTCTGGACAGAGGATGACCACAATCCTTGATTGCCAACATGATTTGGACTCGATAAGATCTCGACTGGTGACCCCTATCATATAGGTGACAACACAAGTAGCAACAGAGGAGGCTTGAAGCAATGATGGAGGAGGACTGGATTTTCATGCGAGTTTGAGCTGCAACATTGCACCTATTTTCACAACAGTGGACTCAGCCAATGAGATCAGATCGCAAGTTTGTCGCCACCTCAAATCCAGCCGATGGTCATAGCAAGGAATAGTGGCTCGTGGTTGTCGTTGAAAATCATTTTTTTTTCTCTTTTTTAGATCAAAATTTTATTTTTTTCTCCTTTTTTTTAGTTTTGAACTTTGATTGATTTGGTGTATTTGGGCTCATTTTACTATTTATGATCTTGTTTAATTTTAATTGTCAGATGTTCAAAATTTTATGGTAAAGAAAAGTTCTTATAATAAGAACTTTTAGTGGTCTTATTGTAGTATTTCCATTTAATTCATTATAAAGTCAAAAGAACAAAAATAACTTTTATTAATTATTTATTAGTTACAATATATCAATGATAAACTCAATTACATTAGTGATAAATTGTAATATATTGATGATATAATGTAGTACATCAATGATAAATTTAAGTATATCAGTGGTAAAAAGTCTAATATATTACTGATAAATTTTCATACATCACTAATAAACCTATAGATAACAAAGCCTAACAAAAAAAACCTTAAACCTTAATTTTCTCTCTCCCTCTTTTCTCCTTGCACAGCATCTCCAAACACTATCAATGCCACACTTTATTAGGTCGGCCACCTAAAATGCCGACGAAGGTTATTCTGATCAATAATAGTAAATGTTAGTTTTGTTATTTTGATTTTAATTAATAAAAAGGGGTCATTTGCCTAAATTATTTTTCTTTCTTTTGTTTTTTCAATCCCCTTTCTTTTTTATTTTCATTTGCATCTTTAGTGGTTTATTTTTGTTTTCCTCACCATTTAATGCTCTACCTTTTTTTTGTTTTTTCCTTGTATGAATCCATTTTTTTACCTTTTTTTTTTTTAACTTTTTTGGCTCCATTTGTCTATCATTATCTCATACTTGATTTTTTTTCATTTCTTTCAACTCCATTATTTTAAAGCTTTACTTTTTTTCCCCCTTTTTAAACTCTATTGGTTCATCATTGCCTTTTACAAAGAGTGTTTTATTATTTCCTTTTTAATTTTTTGATATTTTACCTTTTTTTTTCTCTTTTTCTTTCTATTTCGCTATTTTGTTTTTTTATTCCATTTATCTACTCTAGTCTTTTACCTCTAATATTCTTCAATGTTTTTTAGGTCCTTTTTTCATTTTCTCTCTATTTTAACTTTATTGATTTCTCTTTAAATTTTTAAAATCACAAATATCAACTATTTTTGGAATAATCTTCTTACTTATATTCAATTCTGACTTATATTGTAGTTAATAATTTATTTCATTCTTTTCATGGTCATATTTTTGTGTGTGTTTTAATACTTTTAGGTTTATCAAAATTGAAGAACTAAATGAAAATTTATGTAGTTAATGATATATACAATTTCTACTCTGTAGTTAATAAATTGTTTATTTTGAAACAAAATTGAACATGATAATGAAACATGTAAATATTTTTTGATCTGTTTATTTCTTTTACAACCTTACTCTTTGTATAACCTTATCCGTTATATCCAAGACATATTTTCTCTAAAAATAAATTATTAACTACGAGATTTAACCTGTATATTTTATAAATTTTAAGATAATTAGACCCAAAAAAAGGTCAATGGTCAAAATAAAACAAATGTATATTTTCAAAGATTATTTTACAACTTTTATTTTTAAATTTCTAAATTATTTTTTCCTATTTATTTTTTATTCGTTATCTTTTTTTTGGGAAAACTTTTATTCATAATCTATGTTATTAAAACATTGATTACAATTTAAGCCTACCTACAATAGTATAACAAAAAGCAAGAAAACATGTGCAAATAGAATGGATAAAAATTGAACCGTAAGGTGCAGAAAATGATGTGTAAAACAAGTGGAGAAATCTCGATAATTGATTTAGATGAAAAAAATTACATAAATTGAAATACAAAATTCATCCAAACTCATTCTCCCTTCTTATTATATTATAAATTATACAATATATGTAATAAGAGTACTGTATATAATAATAATGAGGTCGACAACTATGCTAACTTAACAATAACAACATGTTTGAATAAACGACATCTTTTATTTCCATGTAAACGAGAGCAGACATTTGCATTAACGACAACTTATTTACAGATACAAACTTGGTAGAAACGACGTGTACTGAACGACATAGAGTTACAAATAAACGACAGTATAAAAGGGGACCCACGTGGATTTCATTGCACGAAGCGCTGACAAAGTTTGAGCTCAAACGACGATAAAATTTCAAAAAAATAAAACGACATGTCATTTAAATTAGTAAACTTCCCTTCTCTCCCAGTCCAAATGGGGATATTTGTAGCTTTTTGAGATATGCATTTCCTATTTTCAAAAATGCAAAAATTGAAAATAAATTTGAAAAAATATTTGGTTAATTATTTTTAAAAAAAATGAAAATAAAGTGTTTTGAAAATATTTCCTTCTCTTTTAAAGAATATACAAATAAACTAATCCTTAAAATTTCTTTAAAAAGAAAAACTTTGATCATTTTTCATTCAAATTAAAACTTTTAATTACTATATTATAAAATTTTTATATATTAAAACATCCAGTAAAAATATATTACAATATAAAACACTCATATACTATAACATTTTAACCAATACTTCTAAATATCTTCTAAATTTACACTAATCAGCAAAAAAAAAACCAAAGCAAAAAAAAATAATAATAATTGCAAACAAACGCGAAATATAAGCAATAGGACACGTGCAACAAACACTAGGAGGACAAAAGCGTCATTTCATGACCTTTAGAATCCCTAAATATCTGGGACTGATCCGCGGTGCCATGTGGTTACCAGGAACGCCAAGATGCTAAAGCCTTCGGAAAAATAATAGTATTTGGCCCGTACGCCGAATCTAATTGCTTTTTGCTTAACTCGGTTAATAACAGAAGCAAAGTTCTTTGCATCTTTATCTCCGCGAAATCTATGGACACATTTTATGATAAGAATTTCAGATTTTCGAATTTTCGAAACGGAATTACATGTGAATTGTTCACAGTGTTTATAGATATTGAAAGCATAGGTAAAGCTTTTTGCTTTCTTTGTGGAATCTATTTAATCGTTTATGATTTTAAAGTTATTTGCTTAGATTTTCAGATTTTGAGACAGAAACAGAAATATATGTGAATTGTTCACAGCGTTTATATATATCGATAACTTTCTTTGTGGATTCTATTTAATCTTTTGTGATTAGAAATTATTTGCTTAGGTTTCCAGATTTTGAAACAGAAATAGAAATACATATGATTGTGATTCCTTTTCTTGATAGGCATGTACTGTAAAATCAGGACAAAATCTCCAATTTACCCGACTTTATATTGCATCGGACACTGTCTTTTCTCCCAACAAAAGATGCTGCTAGAACCAGTGCGCTGTCCTAGCGTTGGAATTTTATTTGGGATTCCTTCCCAATACTTGTCCTTAGACAAAGTTTTTGTTTAAAAAGTGATTTCACCTCACCGCTGAGTATGAGGATAAACTTCGAAATTACATGAACATTGTGGATAAGACACTGCAGAAATTCATTCGGAAGAAGTTGCTAATGGAAATATTTGTTTCATCTTTGTCTTTAGTGGATCATAACTCGGTTTCGATGATTGATAGATGAGTGTCATTAGCTCTTAGTAATGATGTTGAGGAGATATCCCTCCAGGTCTCGACAGATTTGAGAGTTTTTCTTAACTGTTATTATACTTTACCTGGAACATTATTTGCGGTCAAATCATTCAATGGTTCTTCCACTTTCGATTGTCTTCAAAAGCTATGCCTGCAGGAGATTTCCATCGGTGATAGTGTTAAAGATATTATTCTTAGCTGTCCTAACATCACCGATAAGATTTCCAAACTTGAGTCAGTTAGTATTGTGGATTCTCTTTCTAAAGGTGAACTTGGCGGTGTTAGTATTTGATGCAAATGTTAGAACAAAATATTGTGATGAAAATCATCATCATTCAGTATCATTCATGTTAAATCACTAAGAATATTAATAAGATGCGGAAGCTAACCTGAATTCATAGATTGAATGTGATTCTTGAGTCTATAGATTGAGGCTCTTTTAAGTCTGATACGTAAGTCCTCCTTCAAAAAATGCTTCAATAAATGTCTCTGTGGATAGGAAATGCTTCAATAAATTTCTCTATAGATGAGAAAAAAAAAAATAACGTACATACTGACTTGAGAAACCCTAGCAATTATCCTTAATTATCAATTTAGCTCATCATAAAATTAGTAATTAAATTTTGGTCTCTACACATAGGAAGTCTACACTTAATGATACGTTAAAAGCTCAAAACCCAAATTTAATCACTTTTAATTAGGCAATCTTATTGATAGCCTTTAATTCACACATATTTAATATATCAGCCCATATATTGGATTAATCCCAACAGCACCAAAACTTGTACACTTTAGATTTAGTCCTTATCGTCAACCAAATTGGCCTTCTAAAGTCAGTTTGGCTTCCTGTCATGATCTGAAAGAGCTATGTCTAAGCCACTGTGGTGTCACAGATGATTGATTGCATTTGTGTCTTTCTAGGTTTTCTTCCCTTGAGAAATTGAAAATCATCTCTTCCCCGAAGTTGCAAAGAGTTGAATTTCTGGACAACCAACTTATGACTCTTTGTCTTAATCAATGTGACAACATTGAGAGTATACAAATTGATTCTCCAATTCTATCATTACTCGAATTAGGAACCACAATGTGCCTATTTTAGCTTCAGAGAATGTTTCATGCTTGAGGGAAAGCCAATACGAAGGGAGTGCTAAAAATGGTAAAGTTGACAGTTCTTGGTTCCTTGAGTTAGGGAAATTTCTTGGAAATTCCCCTCAGAGAAAGTATTTGAGGCTACACTGCACTGGCGCGATTGAGGTAATGGCCAGTTTTGCAAGTTTGACCATTATTGTTACCGTCCTTTAACATTCTTCTTATATGTAAAAAAAAAAAAAGAAGGCTGCTCGTTTCGGTTTCTTACAATTTTTTCCCTTTTTCTTCTAACCCGTTATCTGTTTGTGGGTTGAAGGTTTGTTTTGATCTTGAAGAGTTGGGACAAGGGACAATTTCTCCACCGATCAAAATTGACCATTTAAAGATATTAAAGGATTCGTGGATTGTGCAGCGCTTATCTGTTCCCCATGCTCCATGTTCCAAAACAATTGCATAAAGGTCCGATCGCCTTCTCTTATTTTTTATAGCAAATGGAAACATACAGAATGTTTGGTGTAAGTTTCATGGCCGGTGTTGTTATAGGAGGTGTTTCTTCCCTTTATGATGTGCTCTTTGAATTGGCTAACGAGTGATTTTGTTGCCCTAAATAACTTACAGATCATTACATCAACTACAACAAGAAAGTGTATTGACAATTACTATAATATTTTTTTCCCCTCATATGTAGGGACTTTGCGAGAAGTTATTGGACAAAGAACAGCCATCATGTTGCAATCCTTCTCACCTACAATGCTGGCGTCATGACTTGAAAGCAGCAAAGAGCGAGAGCTTCGGAGGAATTGAAGATGAGCGGCGTTGTCATTTAAATCTGTTGTTAGACAAAAAAATCCGGAAGTATGCTTCAATTTGAAGTGGGAGTTGAGGGCATTGGAAATGGCTTTAATTAGCTGTTTTCGGATAAAAAGGATAGCTGTTGTATTATGCTATTATTTTATTTTCTTTGCTTTGGCAAACATCTATACTTATATTTGACAAATTTAAATATTTGATTTATTTTATTATTACGTTGAGTTCCACGTTCGTGCCATTATTCAGCCGATGTCTTGGCCTGGAGGGTTAGGTGATAAGCCACCAATTCAGTTCACCTCTGCTAGGCGTGTTCGTGACTTATTTCTGTTAGTTAGGCTGTGATGCAACTGTTTCTCTAATCTATTTTATATCTTTATTTTGAGTTGTCGTTTACTCTTCTATGATCGTTTTCTTCTTGTCGTTCGGACATGCAGTGTAATTTGCTTTATGTTGTGTTTTACGTTTTGGTGCTGTGCCTTTTGGCTTAGTCATTTGTGCACTTTGATGTCATTATTCTGACAAAAGGTCGATCCCTTAAGAGATAGGGCATTTTCATAAATGCCCAACCGAATGTAAAGACTTTTTTTTTTTTTTTTTTCACTCTTGTACAATCACTACTATTATGGAAATTGAATAATATGTACCTTATATATCTACCTATATATACATCAATAAACAAACAAGAAATTGCAAATTTATAATAATTAAATAAGAATTATAATTCTGTTTAATATTGTAAAAGATTTTTACTTTATGATTATGATCATCTTACTGATCGTCATTATTATTAATGAAATTGAACAACTAAAATTATATGTATAAGATTTAACTAACAGAAGCATAAAAATTGCAACTTTATGACAATTAAATGATGTTATAAATTTATTCATTGTCATAAACACATGTGATGTTATAATTATTATCATTATAAATGTTTAGAATCTAAAAATTGAAACCTTTATATACATTAAGATCGCAACTTTATGATAATTAGATTATATATTCATTTATTATCGTAGCGATTTGTATCTTTATGAATATAATTATCGTTATTATTAATGAAACTGGACGCTGAAATTTATATGTGGCTACATTTAATAATTAACAAATAGGAGCATAAAAATACTACTTTATGATGATAAAATAAGATTGTAATTATATTTATTATTATAAAAATTTGTAAGATTTTTATTATAATTATCGTCAAAAAGATAATAGCAAAAGAGAGAAAGAGCAAAATAGCATATTTAGGTTAAAACTTAGTAAATAATGCCATATAATTTTAAAATATGTAATAAATAACCCATCATGAGAATTTGAGTAATATCTTATGAGAAATTGATAACAAAAATCACAAAATAACCCCACCTCTTCATCTTCAATGATTCTTTCCCTCCTCCTTCACCAGTATCGCTGGTGGTCAAAAAATATCGTATTTATCATGTGAATACAAAATACACCGGCGACTTTTGTCGGACGGCTGGAACTGAAAAATACGATATTTACAAGGAAATATAGTATAGAAATATCGTATTTACCGTGAAATACAAAAATTTACTGGCAACCTCATCGAATCGCTGACGGTCGAGAAATATAATATTTACTAAAAAATATCGTATTAAACTTGTAAATATAATATTAACATTATAATACTGTATTATACTACAAATACTATATTTTACCTGCAACTTCGACGAACCACTAACGGCCGAGAATTTATAGTGTAAGTACTATATTTCATAGGCATCTTCATCGAATATCACCGGCATCGACGACAATGTTAGGAGCGGAGAAATACTATATTAACATGAAATACAATATTTTCATGTAAATAAAAAATCAACGATGATGTCGTCGATGGCTTCGTTGGATGTCATCGAGATCGATGACTCACCGCCAATGGGAAAATAATGGATTATAAGGATTTTATTGCAAACAACCACAACAAAAAAGAATAAATCACAATAGAAAGAAAAAAAGAAAAAAAAGTTATTGCCGCCTACTCTAGCGACGCTCTAGCCACGGACGCCCATGTGCTGCCAACATGATGGCCCTTCAACGACATCGCCCACCTTCCTGACACCAGAGCAAGCCGATCACTGCAATGCCGACACACATGTGCTCACCTGTCACCTATCGCCATCAGATGGCGCTACACATTTGCGATGCTACCACCGTTTCCCTGCCCCTTTTGTTGCGCATTATTGATCACAGCTGCCTTTAATCAACTTAGAAACCGAAGGGAATCAAAACCTAAGGAGATCATTACCTAACTCCATTGCCGTCAACAGCAAAACAGTCGCAAAATTTCTCGATCACGATCTCGTTGGAGCCCATTCTCTTCCCGTTGATGCTCCTCGTCCAACGTTCGTCGTCTCCCTTCTCGAAGCTCCGACCTTAGCAGCATTGATGCAAATGCAAATGATGACGACAGGGCTCGGAGGGCACAACAATGCAGCTGTGTTAATCAGAGAGAAAAAGAAGAAAGAGAAAGAGGAAGTGAGAGAAACGTGGGGATGGAGAGAAAGAAGAGAAAAAAAAATGATGGTCAAATTTTCCACACATATGTTTGGGATTTGATTTACTTTAAAATACTAAATTATTTAAATATGTTTTTTTTATATATTTTTAAAACTTTTGATATTATTTACTATTGGTATCTAAAAATATGATATTTTGTGCACTTTCTTATGGAAAAATCTGTGCGTGAGTGATATTGTATAATCAACCAACGGGAATAAAGATTGTGACTTTACAATAATAAGATAGACTTATAATTTTATTTATTATCCCAAAGATTTCTAACTTTATCAATATGGCAGACATTAATGAAACTGAACAGAGAGATCTGTGCATATTATATCTTCACAAACAATAGCATAAAATATTGTAAATATATGATAATGAAATGAGTCTATAAGTTCATTTATTACCATAGCGTTGGAGCTCAACATGGATCTAGTTGAGACGAGTGCGACAATTTCAACCGACAAGCAATAAGGTTCCCCTTCCACAGCATAGAGTCCCAATTCCAACCAGATAAAGAAGTCGAAGCATGGATTTCTCTTCTGTTTCAAAGATAAGAATAATAATTCAAACCTTAAAATGTTGTCTCTGAAAAAAAAAAAAATTGTTCAAGCTATGAACCAAAATTTATCCTTTTGCCGCTGTTTAGAGTGTTTGATAAGGTGGTTAGAACTATTCGTTAGAATTGTTTTTATTGTAACATATGAGAGCTTCACACTATAGCTTTTTTTTTAATTATTATTATAGCATGTGAAAGTTTTATGCTGTTTATAACTAAAAAAGTAGTCTAAACCACTTTCTGCCAAACACTAAGTAAAAGTTTCTTTTAGAATGAACTGAGGTCTTTTCATGAATATATTACCACGGGAAAAACACCCAAAACAATTAATAGTGTTACACTCAGAGTTATTTATAGGTGTTTAACAGAATGGTTAGAACTGCTTTTACTGTAGTATATAAGAGCTTTACACTTTAGCGATTTTTTTTTTATATTGTTACTGTAACATGTGAGAACTTTACACTGTTTACAACTGAGAAAATGGTCTAGATCATAACCTGCCAAACACCCCCTTAAGAGTTAAAGAAGCAATTCAACTTAAAGTCTTTGAGACCATGTTCAATATAATGCTAATGCTAATGTTATATTTAGCACCAAAAATGTATAATGACGTATTTAGTACGTTACTTTCATTTGTACCCTAGCATATAATACATAATATCATCTCAAATGTTATTTTTATTTAGTCATGAATATATTACTATGGGAAAAACACCCAAACAATCAATAGTGTTGCACTCAAAGTTATTTATGAGTGTTTGACAAGGTGGTTAAAACCATTGGTTATAACTGTTTTTATTGTAGTATGTGAGAAATTTATACTATAGTAATTTTTTTTAATTGTTACTGTAGCATGTGAGAGTCTTACACTATTTACAACTGAGAAAGTGATCTAGATCACAATCTGCCAAACACCCTTTTAAGAGTTAAATAAGCAATACAACTTAAAGTCTTTGAGACCATGTTCAATATAATGCTAATGCTCGTGTTATATTTAGCACCAAAAATGTATAATGAGGTATTTAGTATGTTACTTTCATTTGTACCCTATCATATAATACATAATATCATCTCAAATGCTATTTTTATTTATTCATTATTATTAAGCTTTAAAAATTATAAGAATAAATACTTTTAATATTAAAATAAATTCAAAAAATAAATGTTGTAAATGATTAAATAAAAAAATAAATCAAAACAATCAAATAATAAATCACATATATTATACTTGATGTCAAATTTACTATTAAGCATTGCATACGTCAAATTTTAACACTAAGCATGACACTCCATTTGAAACCGAAGAACGATTTTCCTATTTAAATGTTAAAAGTTTGACATTAACAGTTATTAAGCATTATAAATTCAAAATTTTTGGATGAGTTGGGCATCACTGTGTAGTAACATAAAAGAGAATTTTTATAAATACTATTTTTTAAGATTTATTTTTTACAAATGTCATACATGTTTATTTGTAGCATAACGTAACAAATAAACTGAATAAAAGTATGACATAAACTTTTTGAAGTGGCATAAATAAACATTACTTTTAAAAATATGGCATAAGATGTAATTTTCTATAACATAAAATATAGACACAAATCGTGATTGTATTTTGTTAGCAGACAAAACTATCCAGAAGACTCACTCTCAGAAAAATATATAAATAAAGATACTCCTCCAAACAATCCTCTCCCCGCTCCTCACCTGCTCCGACTGCCCAAGATAGATACAATGTATATGTTAAAATCCAAAAAAAAAGAGCATGCTGTACAAAAACAAAAAGCATTACCACAAAGATAAATATACAAAAAAAAAAAAAAAAAAGAATATACATATTTATTTGTGCAATATTTCTGGGGCTGAAATAATAGTTGTGCACATCCATGCTTTCGACGTTGGAACCAAATCTTCTAGAAACTGAATTACATTCTCTCTTCAATCTCAGGAATAAGAAAGTGCAAAATCTTTAATCCTTTGCTTAAGGTGCTGCAATGAGATGTAAAATATACAAAATCAATTTCATGCAAAACAACATCCAATCTAAAAAATAAATAAAATAAAATAAAAGTTGTACTGTTGATTACTCAATAACTGAGGCTCAAAATAATAATCACCTTCAATTCTGCATGAAGCACCACAAATATTTTCTTCAGCCTCTTGTGTCTCTGCATGTTTATTTCAAGAGTCAACGCAATTTCAAGTTGATAAACAAAAAGTAACTCAAAGGAAAACAGTTTTTCTGCTGATAATCACAACAGTATTTTACCGTTTTCATGCTAAACAGCATGACTAGCAGAATAATTTAGGAGTTCATTTATCAAATAAGACAAAAAAGCTCGGGGAATCTCGAATAGAGAATACCGCTCCACATTGACGATAGGATTCCTTCAGCTGCTCCAAAACGTTATTATATCTCTCCATGTCCCTGCCTTTAGCATGCTCAAGGTCCTTTCCCAGTTTTTGAAACTCCTTCCTACATTCAACAAGTGTTCTTTTGCTTTAAAACACGTAAAATCTTAGGAATTAAAACATCAAAGCAACCAAGCAATTCAATAAGTTCAAAGCATGTCGCCTTGTTGTGTTTTATTAGCTTACCTGTAACCCTCTAGGATCTTGTTGAGGGAGCAGTACGAGTCATACTTATCGTGATATTCCTGCACGTATTCTTTGTACCTAGCGGAAAAGGGTGAGACAGTTACTTATTCATATGCAACAAAATAAGGAGTACATACAACAGAAACCCTTTCCCAACTTTAATATGCCTACTTAGTACTTACTGAGAAAGATCCTTTATTGGCCCCTTGATATCTGGCTCATCCTTTTCATATTTAGAATAAGAACAACTATTTTCATCTGAGGAGGAATCCCTTCTCTTTCGTTCACTATTGTTGCCTTCTGCCAAAAATGACTCAGTGCGGCCGTCTGCTAACTCTGCCACTGCATTAGATGTGAATCGTTTTTTTTCTTTTGTGGAGTGTGAAACTAGTTCTCGTCTGCTATCATGTAGCTGAGGAGCAGGTAATTTCTTGTTGCTTTCTCCATAGCCTTCTGGAGCATTCCCCAGTCTCACTCCACCTTCATTTTGATGAGAATTACCATTTGTCTCTGCCAAGTTGTTGGACTGAGACCCAAATTCAACATTATCTGTTCTTGATTGTGGTTGAGATTGCACAGCCCTATGTTGAGACAGTGTTAAATCTTCAACACGGTCTTCATGTTTCCTCTTTGTATTTGAGCCCTCCAAATTGCTGGGACCCTTGGTGTTTTGGTCAGGTGAAGACGACTTTCCCAAATCTGAAGTCACCTTTTCAGTAGGCTTCCCTTTATTCATATCCGAAATCCAGTTATCTGAATTGCCCAGTTTGTTCTCCGACTGTTTAAATGATCTTTTTCCTTCAAATCGCTTGTTAACAGGTGCTTCCTCGAGAAGGGGCTCACGAAGTTCGCCCAACTCCAAGTCTGAATACTCTCTTTGGAGTATGTTGCCTCTCCCATTAACAGCAGGGGATTTATCTGCACCAGCTCTACTGTTATCCTTCGGTGAAGTACCTAGGAATGAGCCAGAAACCTGTCCAGCATCCTTGAACTTTCCGGCTGCTTTGCCATGTTTTCTGTGATGTGAATCAACGGGCACTGACTGTTTGCCTCTCCCACCACCTTCCTTGGGATTTCTTGGAACTTTCTCATTACCATAACCATCTTCATATCTGGCATGAAATTTACCCTTTTGTGAAGGTAAACCTTCATTCACATGAGAGCTCTTTTCAGAATATTTTCGGCCATGTCCCAAGCTTTCAGCATAATTATGCATTCTCTCTGATGAATCAGGAAACTTTGACAGAGCACTTTGTTCAAATGACCTCCTACCTGATTGCTGGACATCTGCACTGGATTTTACAGAAAATGATTGGTTGTTTCCTTTTCGTGAGGTGAGCTCATCATCACCATCCCTATCAACTCCATTCATAGCTTGAATCAAGGGGTCCTTATAGGGGTCTTCAATGAGTCTGTCAGAAGGCAGTCCATGAGAACTCTCCTGAAACTGGACATCCCTACCTCCAGAAACATGAGGCTGGCCTGAGTTATTTGCTTTTGACCTTTTTGCATCCTCAGATTTGGCGTCTGAGAGTTTTACCTCCATGCCTCTTCTGTATTTTCCTTTAGATATCCCCTCAGGGCTGTAAGAGTGTTCATTGCTAGAGCCATCTCTCTCAGCATTGTCCCCTTCATCAAACAAACTTCCTATAAAATTTTGGCGTTCTTGGAGCTCATCTAGATCAGGTGAAAAACTATTGGTTTTTTCCATAGGTTTCTCATAATCTTTGTGAGAAGCAGAAGTACCAACTACCGCAATTTCAGTTTCCTGTTTATTACCATCAGGAACATCTTTCTCAATTTCAACTGTATCGGATTCATGATCATCTTGCTTCTCCTCATTGCCACCCTGCACGAGGTTGCCATAAGTACTTCCCCATTGAACGGGTGATCTTGAGAACACTGGTTTAGTTTGCAACTTATGCTTGGATTCCTTGTCATGATCACTTGTCATAATATCCACATCCTCATCTGAACCGTCCTTGCTGTTGGAAGACGCATCACTGTCACTATCACTACTACTCCCACTCCCGCTGCCCACTGGGCTTCTACTCCTGCTTCTACTAAGGCTTCCACTATCACTACCACTGTCACTGCTGTCACTTGCACTATCACTGTCACTTCCGCTATCACTAGAACTCCCAGCATGCCCTTCACTATTGTCGGAGACCTTTTTTTCACCGAAAAGGTCAGGTGAATTTTGTTGGATATCAATTTTTTCTAGTGCATTGGGATCCTCTCCATGCTTAGAGTTCAACTGTCCTTGTTCTTCAAATTCATCAGAAGGGACTCTCTCTTTAATATCCAGTTCTGGAGCAGTTATCTGATCACGATTGTCTTCAGCAGCGGCTGTCTGATGGAGATTCTCTTCAGGACTACTGGAATATCTATAGAAAACATCACGAGTACATTCAGGATCAGGAATCCACTAACAATAAGCTTATAGATAGAACCATATGTGACAAATGTATGGATAATATCAAACAAAAATCTGGTCAGGGATATCTATCTTTATAGCCAGTAACAAAAGGTAATTGACATCTTTTCTTATCACATCCACAATCACTTGAAAGCAAAATCAACACTTCAATTAATTTCTTCTAACAGTATGTTTAGTCAACTTTCTATAAAACCTACCAAATTGAAGAACTCCTATTAGCAAAGCAAAGAGTAACACAATAGAATATAAGTTAAAGAATATGCCCCATATTTGAGATCAATGAGTGTACAACTACAAATACAGAAAACTCGAACAGACATGGAAAGAAGCGATGTACCTTTCACTTTTGGATGAGCATTTTGGGAAGCTTTCTGACTCCACTCGCTGTTTCAAGAGATATTTTCCTGGAGCTTGGAAAGTTGCAATCTGATGTCAAGATTGAATGGAAACACATAAGAGTCAGACCACATGATCTTCTTTTCAAATAATCATATCAGGAAGTTTAATCATTTACTTTCTTCATTATGGCCTCAATTTGCTTTCCAGGGTTGGAAATTGAATCTCCAACGGCTTTTTCCAAAGCCTACAAACAAGATAGAGAAAGAAGCGTAAATTACATGAATTGAGAAAAAGACCTGCTTGACAATAGACAAAGTAGCCGCCAAAAAAAATGGACAAAGTAACTTGAGCTAAATTCTTTTTCAGTGAAGGAATAATTCTGCATTGCTCTATTTACTTTCAGCAGGTTAACACTAATACCAATATAGTGAATATCATCTTATTATCTCTCAGCTCACCTTCATGCTCATCCCCTTTGGATTTTCCTTTAGCAAATTAATCAACATATTCTGCAAATCCATTGGTTTAGCTCCAATATTGCTTTTTCGTCCTGCTTCACGCACTACACTAGTAGGCTTGGCTGGGATTTCTTTATCGGAGCTGCCAGCAGTTTTATCTTTACCAATCACTTGGTTTATAACATCTTCTGTACTTGTATGACTCTTGAAAATATTTACATTTCTTAGTGGGGATGTTAGAGGCCCGGATTGCTCAGGAGGTGATGGAACTGGAGATGATGCGTGTCTGCTCTTGACAGTAGTTGTTGATTTATATGCAGATTTAGAGTGGCCTCCTACTGCCCATAGTGCAACTCGGCATAGTCAAAAATCAAATAAAAGCGAATTAAGTAACAAGGTTGCAAGACAAATAATAATATAATAATAAAACTAGACTGTTGATGCACAAGACAGTATGTCATTAAATGGAATATTTGAAAAAATGTAGGATCTGTTGAAAATATACTACAGGAACTTGAAATCTCTAAAAGCATCACTGACCTTGAGGTGGTTCGATTTTCCTTTTCTTAGATGGTGGCTCTTTTTTCTTTTTGAAATGCTTCCATGGATTAGCTAGAAAGAAGAAAGATATCAAATAAGCACGCAGATCAATCCTATTTTGATTCTGAACAAACTCATCTAGATGATTAAAAAATCTACTTGAAAAGATGGGCACATTTCTTTTTGCTCCAAAGCTACTATCTGGAAAACCACGCACAACATAGCCCATAATTGAATTCCTGGGGCTTCATGCTCAAATACACAAGCAAAACTATACCCCATCCCTCCCACTCAAATGTAAACGGGTGTTTCCAAAATTCCCCTAACCACAGAGACTCACAGTGAAGCCATATATTCTATCATTTCCCATAAAAACTTAATTTATCCTCAGGAATTACGATGACCAAAAAAAAAAAAAAAAAAGCATGTTGATGGTAGCTAATTAGCACAGTGCATATATTGTCATCCTCCTTGCTACAGATCATTTGAAACACTTCAATATGAACAATTTAAAGGGAAAATAATCATTAGAAGACATGATTAGCCTAAGTCACCTGACAAGTGGACAACAGGCAACAAATGCATTGAAAAGAAAGAAAACTACGCAACCAAAAAAAGAAACTTACTCTCAACTGCAGCTAGCTGTTTAATTTGATTCTTCATAGATGGATTCCCATGCTCTAACACAATGGCTCTGCGTTCATGACGTACAACAATTGGTCACATCACATTAACAAAAAGACGATGTTAGATTGTAAACAGCCAAACGATATAAAAAGTACAAGTTCATGACTGCCAATACATACTTGCGCGATTCTTTCTTGCGTTCAGCTTCCTCCGAAAGCTTTTTAACACGGTTTGTGGTAGACTCATCCAAGATACGCTGCACATTTAGCTTGCGCCATGCACAACCAGATTCCACAAGCAAACCATTTCCATCTTCTCCGCTTTGACGTTCTTCGTATATATCGGACAGATCGCCGTTCTCTTGTGACCATCTGAATCTAAACTCCTTGCCACCGACATCAATAACCTGATGCAATATGGAATATTCAGAATCGAAAAGTTTGAAAAATAAACTACATTCTAAGAAAGTTGTAATGCATTGCTCAAAGAAAGTTTGATACCAACTGAAAAAGCACAAGATACAACAGTGATTTAAACAAAATCAACCAACCTAATAGCAAAGAATAAGAAACAAAGTATAAATTGCCAAAACGAAAATTACAGAAGTTTGCCAAAAGTTCTTCCAAGTAACCAATGCAAAGCGAGAAAAACTAAGCAAAAGCGATTGCAAACAAACTCGTGAAGAATTGAACAATGCTCAATCAAAATTCAATTAAAAATCAAATTTTTATCTAAAAAAACGCACGATTTGCAAATCATAGTACATCCTCAATCACCCAATGAATTATCAACTAATCAGTACCAATTAGAAATCAAATAAAAAAGGGAAAATAACTTACATTCCCATTGGAATTGTTGGAATCGAATTTGATACGGGTGGTCCCACCCTGGGCTTCAAGGCGTCTGATCTCGTCGACCAAATCCGGCGCCAGCCTGATGATCATGGCGAAGGCGAGCGGGTTATTGCCGGACACCAGGCTGAACGTCTCTTCCGTGGCAGCCGCAGCGTTTGGGCCCAACGCGCGGTTTCGCGAATTGACGGCTGAGCCGGAGCCGCCAAGTGGGAGGCGGCTGGCGCCGCCGGGTGCAGAAGGACGGTGCGGCGGTAGCATAGGAAAGGACGAGCTTAAGCGCTTGGCTCCGGTGCCTCTTCCGGCGACGCCGCCTCCTCGGCCCATCTTGGAGGAGCCTCCGTACATCGGTGAGGTTTAGGGGGAACGAGAGAGGGGAGAGGTGGCGTTGAACGGATGCGTCCGAGTCCTGGCAGAACCCATAGATAATACAAGTACAACAGGTTAATTTTAAATTTGACCCTCTTCTCTATAGATTGTCAATTTACTCCTTATGTTTTAGCATGGGGGTTTTTGGTGCCATTAATCCCCTTACTTTTGATTTTAGCGCACTAATCGTTGAACTTATACTTTTTAATGATTTGATTCATCACTGTAGAATTCACGATTAATTTTTACAATTTAATGAAGATAATCATGTACCTTTCACATAATAACTTGAAAATTTTGTGAAAATAGTTACATTATATGTAAAACACTTTCTTTACTAGTGCTACAGTCTATCCAACATTGTAACACTTCACACAAACCATAAGTTTTTATGTGAAATTTTCCTGATAAGAATGTAACTCTCTACATCAAAATTTAGGAATTATTAGTCAATTTTATAGTAAGGACTAAAACTGTTAGAAAGTAAATGTTTAGAGATTAAGAAAGCTGTTATAAAGTAAATGTTTAGAGATTAATACTTCGTTTGGCAACTTAGTTGAAACTAATAAGTTCTAATAAATATAGTGTAAAGCTCTTACATGTTATAGTGCAAAGCAAAAGTTTGTTACATTATAAAACTTCATATATTATAATATTTTAGTTTCAACTTATAATTCCAACAATGTTTTCAAATACATATGATTTGTGAAAATCAAAAAGTCAAAGAACTAAATTATTATCGGGCTAAAAATTCAGAGACTAACAATACCAATTACTCTTTTAAAGAGATATTTTTCTCATATAAATTAAAAATCAACCTAATAATAATAGGTATCTATTTTTCAACCGTTAAACTAATAAAAAAATATGATTTTCATTAAACGTAATAATTTAAAAACGAGAACTATAGGTAAGCATGCTCAACAAAGAAAACGACGTAATAATGGAGAGAGAAATGTGCTTCCCGTTTTCTAAAGCAAGCGACAAGAAAGTTTAAAACGACCTACATGTCATTTCCTCGACAAATTTTAAAGGTAACTTTGATGCGATTTATGCATCACTTACAGCTACATGCCAAGAAATTCGTCGAACTTGTTTGTGCTAATTTATCTTTTGTTCGAACAAAAAAAATAAAAAAATTGATACAATAGGTACATGTGTTTTAGTAAATAAGTACATGTCATTTTCCTAAGACATTTAGTGGAAGCAACATATCATTTTATGCAAAGAGGAAACACTATAAGGAATAACGACAGGTCGTCATCCAAAATAACATGGATTCTTACGTACAATGTTGATGCACAAACGAAGAATATGATTATTCTTACAAGTATTGTATGAGCTTTAAGATCATTTTTCAGTTTGCTAACCAAACTCGATGATCTATGTTGTGTTGAAAAGATATCTATATGACTGTAGGTTTGGGTGTCACTTTACCTCTTGAACTTTGAATTAATTTCACCTGACTCCTCAAATTGAATTTTTGTCAAAAACAAATGAAAAAAAAAAAGCGCAGTGTGGTCCTTGGTTTTTCTGTTAGATTTTGTACTTTAAATAAACGGAAAAAATTACAAATGGCCACCTTTTTATGAGCTTTTTTGGTTTGATTCTAATATAAATTTTAAGAAAGGATGTTAAATGAGACTAATTCAAATTCAAGTGGTAAAATAAGAGTTTTTAAAAGTTTAAAAGACAAAAAGAGAGTTGTGTCAAAACTTCGGACACCAGTACAATGAAGGGGAAAAAATAACTGCCAGTAAAAGGCAATGAAAATTGCAAGAAAGAAAAGGAGATGTGCAGTAACGATAGGAGGACGAAAGCGTCATCTTACGCCTTTTATAACCTCGGACTGCTCTGCTGCCTTTTGCTTGTACGCTCAACCAGCAACGAGAAACGGCAAAAAACTTCGGAAAAGAATCCTCTCGTCTGCTTTGAATCTTTGATTCGTACGCCGAATTTATTTGCCATTTGCATAATCCGGAAACATAACAGAGGTAAAGCTCTTTGCTTTCTTTTCTTCGTGAAATCTATTTAACACTTTTCATGATTAGAAATTATTTGCTTAGATTCTTTGTGGAATCTATATGACTGGCAAATATTTGCTTGGATTTTCTGATTTTGTCATCGCTTTGCGGCTGAACAAAATTGACGTTGGTTCTTTTATATTGTCGTTTATTCGTAATCCTTGTCTTAATGTACACGTCGTTTCTGCAAAGTTTGTACCTGGAAACGACATGTCGATAAGTCCGTTGTCGTTTACATGGAAATAAATAATACGTCGCTATTTTTAAGCTGGTATTGTTGGTGTTACTTTTAGTATTACTAGTTTAAAAGCACGTCCGTATCCAATGTTGAATTTTTTATTCAAAAAATTTAATATTTGCTTGGCTACATGTTTCAAATTAAAGTTTGAATTGAAATTGTTATACCAACTTAAATTTTATAGAATAAAACATTATAACAAAACACTTTTTTGTTCAAATCATTGTTTTCAAACACATTTTTAGGTTTAATAGAACACAACGGTGGTGTAAAAATAATATACCACTTAATTTACTCGAAAACTTTTGTTTACTAAGATGATGGTCATTGGATGGCTAGAATCTGACTGTGAGATTATGAAGTTTTTTTTTTTTTTTTTGGTTTAATTCTATAAAGATACTCGATTCACATCTAATACTAATATCTAATGATGTTTAAAATTTATGTTAAACGTTCACTCGAATTCCAAAAACAAACTCAAACAAACTTGTTTCTAACTAAGTGTAAGTACAATATATCAGATGAACAGATTCAGTTAAACCAAAGAAAGACAAGTCAGATTCAGCAACAAGTAAACAACCCGTCGTATTGTTGTAAACAAAAGTGACAAACGACGTATTATTACTTAAAAAGATGCTGTCGTTTGTGCAACTACATTTGTATGGAACAATTTATATAATTGTGGATGACGACCTGTCGTTTACCAGTCAGTATGTTTGCTTCTCTGCATAAAACGACAAGTCGTTGCCACTAAACGTTTGTATCAAAATTCTCTCTCCTTTGTTCGAACAGAAGATAAAATGAGCACAAACACGTTCGCCAAATGGAAAATTCTTGCCATATGGCCAGAAGTCAACACACACAACACATCAAAGCTTTGGTGTTGACATCAATTCAACAACCTTGTTCGAGTGTCCCATTTCCCATGCTCTCAACTCCCACTCCAAATTGATGCGTACTTCCTGATTTCTTGTAAGTGACGGCAATGTGTCTAACAACAGATTTAAATGACCACGCCGCTCATCTTCAATTCCTCCGAAGCTCCCGATCTTTGCCGCTTTCAAGTCATGACGCCAGCATTGTAGGTGAGAAGAATTGTAACATGATGGCTGTTCTTTGCTCAATAGCTTCTCGCAAAGAACCTGCACATACGGCAAACAAGAAACATTATAGCAATTTCAATACAATTACTGGTTGATGTCCAAACTCCAAAGTTTTTGCCTACTACTTCTAAACCATCTCTATAAGGATAGACTTGGAGCATCAATCTGAATGCTCTCAATGCTGTAACGTCTGCCAAGACAGAGAGTCTTGAGTTGTTGTCCAGAAATTCTAACCCGCCGCAACTTTGGGGAATAGGTAATTATCAATTTCTCATGGAAAGAAAATCTAGGAAGATAAAAATGCAACCGATCATCTGTGACACCACAGTCACTTAGACAGAGCCCTTTCAGATCATGGCAGGAAGTCAAATTGATGTTAAAAGCAAATCAGGTTGACTATAAGTATAAAAATTAAAAAAAATAACCTGTTTGGTTTTGTTCTCAAAATTTTTGAAAATATTTTTACACATTTTTTAAGGTAAAAATGTTAAAAACACTCTCAGCACAATTCTCAAAAAATTCTTATTTTTTAAAACAAAAACATTTTCACATATTTTGAAAACAATACCAAACGATCGCTAAGTTTTGGTGCATCGATGCTAACACTGACAGTTTCACCTTTAGGTAGAGAGTCCGAAATCCAAAAATGTCATAGAACAAAATAGGTGATGTTAGGACAACTACGAATAAGATCTTGAATAACATTTTCACTGATGATCGAATGTGGATGAACAATTAAATGATTTGGCTGCAAATAATGTTTCAGGTAAAGTATAATAACCTTCAAAAAAATACCTCTCAAACTCGTCCAGACATTGAGGGAAGTCTCTTTAACACCATCACTAAGAGCTAACGAATGATAATCATTCACAGATCCTTTTATATCAAAATCTGGATATCTAAGCAGGTAGTTCCTAATTATAAAACGTTAAATATATTTCAAAAATAAAAAATAAAAAATAAAAACACTTTATCTCTGCTATCGAAGTCTTTAAACACTGTGAACAATTCAAATACATTTTTGTTTCAAATGTTGAAATCTAAGCAAATAATTTCTAAACACAAAATGTGGAATAGCTTTCACAAAGAAAGCAAAAGCTTTGCCTCTGCTATAGAAAACTGTAAACACTATGAATAACTCAAATGTATTTCTGCATCAAAATCTGGAAATCTAACAAACAATTTCTAAATTCTAATCAATAATCATACAAAAGTGTTGAATAGATTTCAATCACAAAGAAAGCAAAAGAGCTTTTACCTCTGTTATCAATAATCTTTTGCTCATGAAGTTAATTATTTAGAGTTGTATTTGATAAACAAACTTTATAATTTTTATTATCTTCTAAATTGTTTTCTTATTTTCTAGAAACTATAAAGATATTTTTTCAATTTAAAAACTTATTTCATGACTCTAAATAAAAAATAAATAAAATGATATAACTACCCTTCAATAAAATTAAACAATGTTTATAGTTTTAAAAATATGAACAACACTCAAACAAAAACAACGAATGTCAAAAAGGATCTTGAATTGTATGTTTATAAATATTAAAATATTTTTCAAAATTTTTCTCAAGAAAAAGGAAATACTTTTTAGAAATAAATTCAGCCCAACCAATGGTAACTTTGTCTTTTTCTTTTTTTTTTATCCAAGAAGTTAAAATTTGATGAAATTAAAAAGATTTTTAAATTCAAATAATAATTTTATGTTTTTAGAAGCAAAAAATTAAATTAAAAAATAATAAAAATTAAAAAATATAATTTTATAATTAAATTTTATTGATATTTATTAAATTAAAATATAATTCTAATTTATAAATATTCCACGTGTATCAAAACAATATCATAAAATTTCAGTTTCATAACAAAGAGTATTTTTTTGTCCTTGTAATTAACCTTTAATTATTACTTAAAAACATTCGGATCCGGGTTCGCATTCGGAGCAGGTGGTGTCTATATTATGGGAAGCAAAAGTACAGAGACGTGGAGAAGAACCTCGTCTTTGCCCTCTCTCCAAGCCAAGCTCTCTGCTAAAACCCAAACGCACGCGCATCTCTCTTATCACCGAGTTCTTCAACCATGATTACAGGTTAAATCACTTCTCGACTTTGATTTCTCATCTATTTATCTTCTTCTTTTTTTGCTTTATTTTGTCGCCCGACTTGGGATTTCAATTTCTTTTTTCAAATTTTTTTTTTGCGCTCCTGGGCAATTTTCTCCAAACGTTGAACAAATTGCGAATATTTTTTAGAATTTAATTTCCACTAATAGAGAATTATCATTTTCTGATACGACCTTTTTTAAGATTTTCTCTGTTCACTTAATGTTGTATGGAGTAATTAGAGCTCTGGTTGAAGGCATTTGTTTTTAGAGTTTAGATCTGGGTCATCGAGAACTGTAGATTTTTAAGATTGGATTTTAGGGCTTCGAGTTTATTGTTTCATTTTTTTTGTATTAACTCTATACACTGCTAAACTGGTGCCTTTTGTTGTTTTCATTTCGTGTGCTTTTGCAAGTTTGTATTTTGCCCAAAATGTCACAAAGCTTTGACTAACAAAAGCATTTAAATGGATATTGGAATACCTTTTGTTTGAGATCTTATTGGGAATAGATTCTGGATATTCTGGGTTTCTAGTTTTAGTTATTGACTACTTTTCCTGATTGATATAGTGAGTGTAAAGTGGCAAAAGGAGCTGTTTAAAGACGTGGAAATCGATACTACTCAGCCCCCTTACGTGTTCAAATGCCAATTGTATGATCTGACCGGGGTACCTCCCGAGAGGCAGAAAATTATGGTTAAAGGTGGTTTACTGAAGGTAAAAGATGGCTACATATGATGTCTTTTTTGTCAAATCAACTCATGTTTCTTTTAATCCTTTTTTTGCCCATTTCTGAACTTTGAACAAAATTGTCTGTAATGTGTCTACATGACGTTATATTCTAATTATTCTTTTCCTTCCTTTCTTTTTTGTGTGATACAGGATGATGCGGATTGGTCAACGTTAGGAGTAAAAAAGGTGATTGTGTCTGTGGTTATTGCTTGGTTTTTTGTTGATTTATTATGTACTGTTTTGTGGATGATGACTGTGTATCATGTTTGTGGCTGTGTAGGGTCAAAAATTGATGATGATGGGAACGGCAGATGAGATAGTCAAGGCCCCAGAAAAGGGTCCTGTATTTATGGAAGATCTTCCGGAAGAAGAACAAGTCGTCACTTTGGTGAATTTTAATAACTCTTTCTTGTGCTGTACAAATAATCTGATAGTACCTCTGTTGTTGTCAATATCTATTTTTGTTTTCTTTTTGACATCTTTGAAGGTTTTCTGACGATCAACATTGCCTAATTTTATAATGTAGTATTTTTTCTTTTTCTTAATTCAGCTTACATGTTGTTGTTGCTTTTGATGCAAAGCCTAGCATGTTGTTCTTGTTTTCTCTGGCTAGAAATATCCTTTCTATTTTGTTTTTAAGTCTTTCCGTCGTCATAATTTTCAATATTCTTGTACAATCCTATATGTGTTTCCAGGGTCATAGTGCTGGTTTATTTAATTTGGGAAACACTTGTTATATGAATTCGACTGTACAATGCCTGCATTCTGTTCCAGAATTGAAGTCGGCTTTGATAAAGTAACTTCTCTCTCTCTCTCTCTTAAATAGTTTGTACTGATTTGCAAAAATTAGAATATCACTCTTCTGTCTTTGCTAGGTATTCTCATTCCGGGAGAAGAAATGAAGTGGATCAGACTTCTCACATGTTGACAATTGCAACACGTGATCTATTTAATGAACTTGATAGAAGCGTCAAGGCTGTAGCACCCATGCAATTTTGGATGGTTTGTTCTTTTTCGTTCCCTTTGTTGTTTAAAATGTTGCACTGCCTTATATGTACCTCGTAGGGCTATCATATCTTCTGGACTAAGTGTTTTGGTCTTTGCAGGAAATTCTGTAGTCATTTTAAAATCTTTTATGGTATACTTTTAATGAAAATGGGATATGTCATGATGTATCCTGTAGCTACCTTTTCAAGTTTTGCTATGATTATAGAGCACACGCTCGGTATTGATTTTGGCTTTTGTTTGTATCCCTTTTCTTAGTTCTTTTACAATGCTTCCTCCTAATTTGGATGAGATGTTTTGCCTAAAGAAAAGGGATGATAGTAAGCATAGTCCATATATTTATTTAACCAATTGTAATCATTTTTTTACGTCCTTTTATGCCTTTATGTAATAAATTCTTTATCTTTTTGCCATTATGGATTGTTCTGTTGTTTCAGCAATTTATTAGAGAAGAATTTTTATAGGATCTATTCATGCAATCTCATAAATGACTTGTTGTTAGTTTTCTATTTTCACTGATTGATGTATAAATATTTCATGTTGATTGCCATTATTCTTGCAGGTGTTGCGTAAAAAGTACCCTCAGTTTGGCCAAATGCATAATAATTACTTCATGCAACAGGTTTTTTAAACTCTCAGTGACTTATTGTAGCCCTAATGTTGCCTCAATCTGATAGTAGATTGATCGATTTGTTCTAAACCTATGGTAGGATGCTGAAGAATGTTGGACACAGCTTCTATACACGCTTTCTCAGTCTCTCAGATCAGCAGGTTCTAGGTAATACATATATTTTTGGTCCATGACATGCAAGAATAATAATTCTTGGTATGTTTAGGAACTCAAACCTTTTCTTTTGCTTTTGAACCAACAACTGTTAAGACAACCTTTTTTCTACACTTCCTGCTCAAAATTCTTGGTATGTTTAGGAACTAAAAGTTTTTCTTTTGCTTTCGAACCATTAGCATATTTAGACAACCTTTCATTCTACACTTTCTGCTTAAAATCAACACAAAGCTGCATCGGATATCCTTTGAACTCAACCACTTTTCACTAGAACTCAAACCATCTCTCTTTGTTAGCATTACCACTTTTTGGGTTTGACGGCGTGTGCCAATGTTGCTCATTTATTATTAAGTTTTCTTGCAGTGAAAATCCAGATGCAGTTAAGTCACTATTTGGCGTTGACCTAGTGAGCAGGTTAGATGTCTGCTGTTAATAATGTTTTGTATTCTAAGTAGATATTGGCTTACACTCATTAGCTTAATAATCTGCTGGCGGAAGGCAAATTGCAATAAAGCTGCATCTACACATGTACCTCTAGTTTCGTGGATAATAAATCTTGGAAATTAAAATTTAACAATCAAAACTTTGTGTTATTTATGTTCTATTAATGTACCGGTTTTCTGCAACTATGAATTCGTTTAATTGTCACTTGTCACTTGTCAGTGTGTATGTCTTGTTTCTCCTTTACTTGCTCACAACTAACAGTTCTGTTCATGACCATAAGTAGTGGAATCATGGTGCAGAGCTGCATTTTACAATGTGCAGAACTTCCTATAGAATTTGTAAAGATAAAAACTTTTATAAAGTCTCTAAGCTCTACTATTGGTTTGCTTGAATGATAGGGTCCATTGCCAGGAAAGTGGGGAAGAAAGCTCAGAAACAGAATCAGTTTATTCCCTTAAATGCCACATATCACAAGAGGTGAACCATTTGCATGAAGGACTAAGGCATGTAAGTTCCATCTCATCTTTGAGTATTTTTGTTGCCAATAATTTTTATTTACTCCATCGGCTATGCGCACCTGCAACAGTTTGAGTTTGGCTTCTTACCTTGTTTATTGTCGTCTTCCTATCTCTGTCTATCTCTCTCCAGAGAAAATTTCTATTTTCCGCGTTATTCCAGTAATGTGATAAAACCAGAATAAGGACATTTGTATTTATTTTTTCACTGATACATGTAGGGTTTAAAATCAGAACTGGAAAAGAATTCTCCTTCTTTGGGGCGTAGTGCAATCTACTTAAAGGAGTCTCGTATCAATGGCCTGCCAAGGTACAGACGGCTTTTCCCAATTTGTTAATGTAATTATAGCTTGTGACTGACTGATACTTTTGTAGAGCCCAGCCATGCAGATTTGCCAAATTCCTTGTCTGACTTGTGCAACCTAATTTATGCTTGTTGGTGTACATATATTTTAACTGATTGTTTTTATCGAATTTATTGTGTCCTACTCCTAACAAACCACTGAGAGAAAATAGTTCCTAAATATGAATATTTTCCTTTCTTTATATTTTTCCTGAAGTTTTTCTTGGGGCTTTATTTTTCTTAAGGTACTTGACTATTCAGTTTGTTCGCTTTTTCTGGAAGAGGGAATCAAATCAGAAGGCCAAGATTTTGCGGGTGAGGTTTTTTGCTTGTGATGTAAAATTACACTTAGATATCTTTATTTTAGAGGATGATATTGCAAGAAAGGATGGAGGACAGAATGACCTAATGTTGTAATGTGTTTGATTATATCATTTCTATTCAAACTTACCACCATGGCATCTTCGTCCTTTTTCCATTTATTTTAAAACAATATGTTGAAATCATTGCGTTATTACTTTTTTCAGAAAGTGGATTATCCCTTGGAGTTGGATGTTTATGATCTCTGTTCGGATGATCTTCGCAAAAAATTGGAAGGCCCTCGGCAGGTATCTACTTGGTCTTTCTTGACTTGGATGAACTCAAATTTCCATCATTTCAATAGCATCTATGCTCCCTCCCGTGATGGTCCTTTTTATCTCTAATTTTGATTTGCAAAAACAGATTTTGCGGGATGAGGAAGGCAAAAAGCTTGGTTTGAAATCTAGCGGGAAGAATTCTACTTCGAAAGACAATGATGTCAAGATGTCTGAGGCAGAGGTAGTACACAACTCAGATACAAACGTTTGAATATGCACATGTGATTATGTGCTTTAAATTGAAATTATCCTTCACCTATCATCTTCATACAGGGGTCATCAAACAGAAATGGAGATCCATCTAATTCTACATCTGACCAGGGTAAATCTCGACTCTTCTGTGACTTGGATACTTGTGTGTTTCTTTGGGACATCAAATACATCATATGAGTGCTCGCTCTTTCTCACTCTCTGGCTAATTTCTTCAATGCAGGTGCTGAATCTCAGAAGGAGACACAAGTCACTGGAGTTTACGATTTGGTTGCAGTGCTGACACACAAGGGTCGAAGTGCTGACTCGGGCCATTATGTTGCCTGGGTCAAGCAAGAAAATGGTGAGTTTCTCTATCTACAGTGACTAGCAAGTCTTTTGCACAAAGGCTTGTTTGGATATGAGTTTTCAACTAAGGGAGACTTCCTTTCTCCTTGTTGGTTGGTCTTTAGGGAAATGGATTGAGTACGATGATGATAACCCCATCCCACAGCGGGAGGAAGACATCACAAAACTGTCTGGAGGAGGTAAAAGTTTATCCCAAAACATCTTCAAGAACTGTGTAATAATAAATGCAAAATACTAGCTAGACCTTCTTAGCACAAAGTTGAATCTGCCCAATTACAGTCTTTTACAACTGCAAGTTTTTTTTTTTTTTTTGGTTTTCAATTTCAGGTGACTGGCATATGGCGTATATTTGCATGTACAAGGCCCGTGTTGTTCCCATGTAATGTTTTATTAGACAATTAAATTGGAGGTACCCATCTGTTTTTATGTTTCACAGAGTACTATAAAATAGACAGATTTTTGTTGTCCGAATTGGGTAGTTGTACCATTACACCTTATAGTTTGTTCTCAATTCGATCAAGAACCTTTTACTGCAAGGGTGTGTTTCAAGTTTTAAATCCAAAATTTGGTGATATCATTGGTGATGTATCCGTGTCTTGTCAAGTAAAATAAGGATTTCCGTTGCTGATGACGTAGACCAGTAAACGTTAATTTCTTTTGATGGGAACAAAAACGGAATCTTATTATATTTACCTAGACTTATTTTCACCGATTCTCCTGATGATGGTCCCTTGACCATGACATTCACTATTAAGAGGTGTATAGCTACAAATTTTTAAGGGATATTTATCTTTTTATGTCCTCTATTTTAGATTAATTTAAGAACTATATGTTTAATTTTTGATCATAGACCTTCACATTAAATTCAATAGATTAAATTCCATATACATATCTATACTTTTTTTAGTCAATAGTTGATTTAACCTTTAAAATTACTAATTATTCTAAAATAATTTAAAAAACAATTTTTTAAAAAAATAAAAAGAAAACAAAAACACACAAAACATTCATTTTTATGGTATTATGTACATTTTTTTGTTAAAAACCTTTGTATAATTTTTTTAAGTTCTTAAAAGTTCTCTTATTTATAATCTAAGGGTATTTTGGATAATTTTATGTCAAAATTAAATATTGATTGAAAGAATGTATAAATTTGTATATTAAATTTAATATGAAGGTATATTTCAATGATATTAAAAGCTACAGATGTAATGTTGGAATAAGTCTAAACTGTAAGACATAAAAGGGTAAATAACCATTTTTTTTAATACACAGTTTTCACCCCTTGAGTATTTGTTTGCCTCTTTGCTCCCAACAACCACCTGTAAGCCCCTCCGGCATTGTTTGCCCCAACCCTCTCTCTCTCTCTTTCTTTGCAACGGCAGCCTACCCAACAATGCAGTGGATCCCACGGTGGCAAGACTCAAGAGTATCTGCATGGGCGTTCATTTTCAGGAGCTGAGTCCACCCTTTCTTTCTGGGTTTGAAGTTGCAGTTTATATTGCGTAACCTTTGCCTTGCACCGAATGGCAAAGATTTTGTTCACCATGCTCCAAACATCAGAGGCCATTTGGGCTTGCACACCTTCAGTCATGGTAGCAAGAAGCCAAGAGACAATGAGAGAGTGTTGTCGCTGCCAAAGGACATATTCTGGGTTTACTGACCCACGTCTTTCGTCAGTGGAAGGAGTGTGTTCTGCTGGGCAGGGTAGAGTGCCATCGACGTATCCCTCAAGGCCAAAACCACAAATTCCAGCCATGATTTGTTGGTGCCTGATCAAAAAATTTCCATCATCTAGTCTTACAGTCACGTATTGATTTGATGGGTTTACTGGTTGGTTCGATTGGGCTTGAGCAATGATAGTGTTGGATTGGGTGGTGTTTGAGGCTGAGGAATCGACTGTGGTCTCTTTGGGTTGGTTGGCCGCCATTGTTTTGCTTGAGAGCTATTAACTCCCACACCAACTTTGGAAACAAGGCACAAAGGAATTCTAAGAATATTCAGTGTATTTATAATGGCATAGCCGAACAAAGTGTGTACAAGACCTTTACCTATTTTATATACAGCAAGAATGTCTAGCTGAACCTATTGGTCAATGACAGCTAATGAACTACCAGCAGTACTAGATAAGCACTAACCAACGTGAACGACAAAATAGGAAATGGAAAACGCATATTTATACAATGGCCCCATACAAAGAATAATTTAACTTCGAATCTGTATCATTTCTAACATTGGTTATCAATTTCTGCAACCAAAAAAAAAAAAAAAAAGATACTGACAGATTATGTGATCATATGAATATGATCTTAAAATCTTAACTAACATTGCAATGCTTATCGAATATTAAACAAAATGTACCACATATTTTTGTTGTTATTGTTCTTAATGTACGTACACAAGTTTTTGGTTCACACAACCCACTATGACCAATGCTTGTTAAATATTATTCTTTTACATTAACATTATGTATTACTACTGCTTTTTGGAAAAAAAAAAAAAAAAAAGTCTTTCTTTTTGTTGAAAGGGAAATACAATTACCAAAATACCAACCAATAACAGCTTAAAAAAGGAAGCACTCAAACGCAGAAGAGAAAAAAAAAAAGGACAAAAAAAAGGCATGGAGATCTTCTTCCTTGTATTTGTCTCCATAGCTTAAAAATTAATTTGGACATCCCTTGTTCCATGTCAAAGAAGGGGTTTTCCAACTCCGTCCTCTTCAAATAATTCTTATTTTCTAAATTTTAGATGTTGTTATCACAAATAATTCTGAACAAAAGTTTCTGACTGGAAAAACAGAAGAATAAAACGCAATGAATTATTTTACCCTATAAAGAATACATGTTGGCCAACAGAGTGACACTAAGAGAACTTAATGGGAATGAAGGAAAATTCTCTTTCCTAGATTTGACAAGATTTATTCTTATGTCTTGTTTCCAACGATTCAGAAATTATATATTTATGGAAAAAAAAAATTGTTGAGACTTGAACCTTGAACTCACTACATTAAAACAACTCACAGACCACCATGCACTAATTGAATCGGTCTTAATTAGTAAAAATATGTCCAATGATTTAGAAATTAGAAGCTGTGCTATTGAACATCAATCCTGTTTCTTAAAAAACCATGAGGTTGATCCACATCCGTGTGTAGAATTCACGGCGGATCCACTTCATGTGAATTGTGCAGCATGATGCGCTTTCATCACTTCTTCAAGAATCAATACATTTATTGTCCTAAAACTTGTTGCAGATTAGTAGTAAATTATGTAGTAGAGGAAACATATGTGATAATATCGACTTAATGTCTCTAACAAAAATTTTGCACATTTTTCCTTTGTTAGAGGTGCAAACAAAGCCCCACATTGGCAACAAATGAGAGCTACGATGGGTTTATAAGGGAGTGGGTTACTCCACTTAATAATAGGTTAACATTTTTAGTTGAAATCCCACTCTCTTATGATGAAGCTTATGGTTTTAACAATCGGTACTAGAGCTGGGACCAGATGCTGCCAAGTATACGCACGAGATGAATCCTTGGTGTGTTGAATGAAGGTGTGGGCCCTTGGTCGTGATGGAGACAAATTCCGTGAGCACTCAAAGGTGGACCTTCCCTTCATGGTAACATGGGGCGAAAGGCGTGGTGGAGACCTCGAGGTGTTTGTGCAAACCATGAAACGCAGAGATATGCGATGGAGAGCACGAATGGAAGTGCAATGGACAGAATGGGCTATCTTTCAAAAAAAGGGTCGTGATACTTCTTTTAAACGAGGATTGTTAGAGCTGCAAACAAAGTCTCACATTGGCAACAAATGGGAGCTATAATGAGCTTATAAAGGAATGAACTACTCCACTCAATAGGTTAATCTTTTGAGTTAGAATCACATTCTCTTATGATAAAGCCCATGATTTTAACCAATGGTATATGATCTGGAACCTAGATGTTGCCAATGTACGCACGAGATGAATCCTTGGTGTGTCAAATGAAGGTGTGGGCCCCTAGTTATCATGGAGACAAATTCCTTGAGTGCTCTAGATGGACCTTCCATCCACAGTAATGCGGGGCGAAAGATGTGGTGGAGGCCTCCCGATTGTTGTGCAGATCATGAAGCGTAGAGATATGTGATGGAGACCACAAGGTGGTGGTATCTCCATGTAAAGCAATGGAGGTGCGATGCAGGATCAAATGGATGAAATATGCTACCTTTTAAAGGAAGGGTCATGGCACTTTGTTTAACAGGGAGATTATTAGAAATGCAAACAAAGTTCCACGTTGGCAATAACAAGGAGCTATGATAAGTTTATAAAAAAGTGAGCTATTCTACTCAATAGGTTAGCTTTTTGAGTTAGAACCCTATTCTTTAACGGTGAAGCCCATGATTTTAACAGTTTCAGCATTGTTTAAAGATGCTGAAGGTAACAGAAATTGTTTACTTAGGAAGGCCACAAAATAGTAAAGAACCAATTTGGAGATTGTTAATATTTTGTTCTGGTTTTTCAGAGAAGTCCAATAAAGTTCAGAGGTGTTTCAGAGAAATCAAGATTCTTGTTTCTGTATTTTGTTCTTTAGATCAGTTTTCTGGTTTGAATCATTGCCTTTCTCTAACATCCCCTTTAGTTTCAATTCATTTTGCCCTATAACATAACAACTCCTCTCTCTGTAAGCACCCTAGACCAAAATTCAAAGTCCAAGATTACAGCGTAGAACGTGTAAAGATGAAATAACACCCACATTAAATGGAGCAATGGAAGAAAAGTCATAGCTTCTTACCCTATACATTATACATTTACATTGGTTGCAAACAAATGATAGGCTATATACATGTGTATGGCATCTTCAAATGTCATCGATCACCGTCCGTCTGTTTTTCTTTGCAAGTATGTTTCAGCCGTTTGATTTCTCAAGCCAAGTCGACATCAAATATTGATGGATTATTCTTAGTGGGCCAGTGTTTCCTTTATTTTGCTGAAGCGACTGAGCAGCTTCATACAAGTGGTAGGTTGAGTATGGTTTGGTTTACCATATACACTTATAGGCTGGTCCAATCAAGCACATAGCAATGTGTGGCCCCATAATATTAGAGAGACATATAAAAGAATTGATAATTCAATTACCTTTGAATATGATAATCACCAGATATCATTCATTTGAGAAACACACAGATTAGCTCCTACAACCTAACCACATTCAACTTGTTCTAGCAAAATCTTGACAAATAAAGTCCATTATTAAAATGGGTACTAATAGGATATGCGTTTGGTAAAGGTCAATAACCATATATAATTGCACCTAAGCTTAGGCACCACTGCATGGGTTTATATTTATAATGCAAGTCTCTTGACACTCACCCAAAAAAAAAAAAAAAAAAAAAAAAATTTCATAACCAATGACTTGAAAAGGTCTCTCAAATTATCTCAATGCAAAAAAATTAGCAACTTATTTATTAGAGCTAATGTACCGTGTTTGATCCACTCGTTAGAACATATGGTTAACCAGCGAGATCTTAAAAACAAGTGGGATGGCATCTTGTGGAGAATGAGATCAAAGGCTTAAGATAAGAAATAATATCCCAAAAAGAATGGGAGTTGAACCTTGTCTGCCCCTCAAAAGACAAGCTAAACACAATAAAACTTGAAATATGCACTCTGGATTTCCTCATATCTTCCACAACTCCACATTTGCTATTTTATTTATACATGCATAACAAAACGTCAAATCCTCTTAATAAAATACACAAACCATGCACACAAGGCTATACATACAAATTACATAAATACATATACATAGAAGATATCACTTGGAGCTTGTTTTGTGCACCCCAAACAAAAATTTGGTACACTTTAGTTGTGTTTGTGATACTTCATCTCTAATTAACAATTCTTCTAATAGCATTATCTGATAAATAATGACATGAATTAAACAGTAAAGTGTCCATTTCAAACAAACAAAAAAGAGCGAAAAAACACAGTAGCATCAAAAATATATATTTTGCAAGTTATATAACATACAACATACAAACAAAAACCACTCACAAGGGTAAAGGATACTGTTACACATAGAAATGCTTAAGGGTTTTGTTTCCATGGCCCATAGAGAATACTATAATTAACTTTTTAACCATTTTTGGCACCTTCCTTAACCATATCACAATCTCTAAAAGTACTATAATCAACACCATTAGAAAGAGAGAGCAAAAAACCAAAAAAAAAAAAAAAAAAGTAAATCAAACTCTCTTTCCCTCTCTCTCTCTCTCTCTACTGAAAACTTGAACCTGGCGTGTAAATGGCGAGGTCCGGCCACCCATTGCCTCCACTCCAATAGCTCTCCGAATTAACATTGCTCTGCACATCCACACCAATGCTCCGACCCGAATCCGCATTCATCTCGGGGCCCGAATTCACGCCCGACCCACTATGGTTCATGCCCTCCAAGAGCCCCCCGAACTGCCCGTTTGAAGTCAGGAGCGAGCTGAAGCTCCCTGGGATGTCGAGAATCCGACGGTCGTGATCAGCCGGCGAGACGTAGGCCCGAGCCGGGTCGGGTTGAGAATCTGGGTTATGGGTCGAGGAGGTCGTGGAGGTGGAGGAGGAGGAAGAAGATCGTTTTGGGTTGGAGGATCTCTTGGTGTTCTTGCGGCTTCCGCCGCCGACGGGGATGTTCCTGAGAGCGCCGCCTTTGGTCCAGTATCTTCTGCAGTTCTTGCAGAAGTGGCGAGGCTGAGAGAGATTGTAGTTGTTGTAGTAGCAGAATTTTGTGTTTGTGGAATCGCACCTTGGGCATTTCAGCTGTTCCTGTTCCGGGAATTGGGCTTTCATCGGCTGGAATGCTGCTGCCGGGTCTTGCATATTTAGTTTTGGAGAAGAAGAGAAAAAGGTTTTGGCTTTGTTTTTTTTCCTGCTTTTGGAGGGATTTTGTGAGATGGGTTTGATTTAGATGAGCTCAGATTGGTGGTGAAGACAGAGAGATAAGTGTTAACAGGATGTGAAACAGACAAACCCAAGAACGAATTTTGGAGCTTTTTCTTTAATGAGGAAGTTGATCCTGAAACATTAGAAATGAATTGGGCTTGCTGGACTGTGAAGTGGGAAAAAGGCAAAGCAGAGGCCTAAAAGTGGCAAAAAATGTACAAAATAAAAAGGTTGGATGCTTTTCAGAGAAGGTAATGAGTTTTCATGAAGGAGATGAAATTACAATTCACAAGCATATAAAAAGTTACTCCTGAAAGCAAACTAACAAAGTGTCAAACTTTGCTTAAGTTTTGAGTTCCATGCTTTGCTTACCGTGAGGAAAAAAGCGCCAAAGCCAAAATCAACAAGGAAAAACAGGATTTTGGAGTGAAATTCATATGGAAAGGAGTGAGAGAAAACTGGATTCCTCTTCTTTTCTTCTCTTCTTCTTCTTTTGTTCTTTTATTGGGTTTTGAATTCAAGAGAGAGAGAGAAGAGTATAGAAGCGAAAAGATACTTGGGGTCTGGAAAATTTTGGTTCCGGAGAAGAGATGAGCTATCTGTTTGTGTGTCCGCGTGAAAGTGACGACCAGCCTTCAAAAATAGAGAGAAAACCACTCTCTCTCTCCTCTTTTTCTCTGTGTCTCTCTTTCTTGCTTGTGGTACAAGTGGGAAATAAATTTTGCTGGCTTAGCTTCTTCTGGCTTAGACAACCTCCACTAATCATAGGGTTTAATTAAAAAACCATTTTTTAATTGGCAGTATTCTGACAGTTAATTATTCTTAGATTCTCTAGAAAAACATATTAGCCTCTTGCCACAGCTTGTCTTATTTTCTCAACAGCTTTGATTTTAGTGGAAAGTCAAGAAGTCAACTTATATCATTAAATATTGGTGGATTAACCGTAAGCATATGATTAATCGTCCATATATGATTATAAGAAAAATCCAGTTTCGCTCTATGCACAAAAGTTTTAGCTTGATAGTGAAGTTAAAAATAATGCACAGAAAGAGGTAGTGGAAGTCATTTTATTTTTGTCGTGTAGCGGGGGAAAAAAAAACTAATCTTAGCATGGGAAGCAAAACGAAAAAGAAAAAGAAAAATTTGACGTTAACATCTCCCATCAATTTTATTCGAGTTACTAGCACCGTTGATTTTAAATTATGAATATTGTGGTACTTGTCTTTTAAATTTTAAATTTTATTGATTAAGATTTAAATTTTTGTTTGATAGCCGTTTTAATCCTTAATAATAAAACTAATAAAGGATTCTTAAGTAGTTACCCATATAGTCTAACAATAAAATCATACTTGACTTCACTTAAGGTAAAGAGTTCAATTCTCATCTTTAAGTTTATAAAGATAAAGGATTTTTAAAATTGATCAAATGTAATCATGATGTGTTGATAACTTAAAATTTATACAAATAGTTACATTATATATAAAATATCCTCCTCATTATTGAAATCCCTTTGAAAATAAAACATTATGCACTTGGTAATAAAAATGTTTTTATTTATGTAACATTTTCAATTATTATATCATAAAAATGTGACCATCTATTAAATTCGTTAAATCATTCATTAGTTTCAATATTAGAACCAAAATTTTCAACAAAAAGGTTCAAGCAATAATTTGCTAAAAATAAAAGTATGAGAACCAAAATGTCACAATGCTCAGTAGTTAAGGTACTTATAGTGCTAATAATCTTTATTATTATTTAATCACTAGATGATAAAAAAATATAAGGGAGAATGAGGGAATTAAATCATCATTAATTGGTAATAAAAAAATAAACCAAAATGTAACAATATTTAGTAAATAACCCGCTTATTTTATTTTTGTATAAAATGACATAGAGAAAAACATGAAACAACAATGAAATAAAGAAAAACAAGAACAAAAAAAAAAGAAGAAGAAGAAAATGAAAAAAAATGAGTTCATAAAATCAAAAATTCAAATGTTTGAAAAAAAGAGCACATGATTACAAGAACGTTTTGTATTTAAATATCTTTAAAGTGCACTATTTGCTTACATTAAAATTAAAATTGTACTATTTGGTCAATTTTCTATAATATTAAAAAACAATATAAGCAATTCTATTGTCACTTGATAAATCTAAGATAACTTTTGACCAATAAATCTTTTTTTTTTTTTTTTTGTCTTCGTTTAACGTTGATATTTTAGCTACATGGACCATTCCTTAAAAAAAAAAGTACACTATTGCTTCAAAACTTCAACTTTGACAAAATAAAAGTTGTTACATTCGAAATTCAATAGCATTTAATTAGATATTTTTTTTTGTGTTAATAGGAGAAGCATTTAATGACATTGCATAATATGCATTCTATTCTACCTAATAATGTGTGCTTTTTATACGAAGTTTTATCATGATAAACGTACATGCACCAAGCTCCTTACCAAAATAGACATATATAAACCAAATAGCCAAATCACAAGATGACCTCATTAAAAAAATAACAAAAAACAAATATTCCTTGCGACACAACCATCTAATAAAGCATCGCACTTGAAATAAATAACAAAATTAATTCTTTATAAAAAAATTATTAAACTAATTACCATGTCCATTGTATAAACTACACAATCATTCCTGTTGTTAGTGGCATTTCGGCATGTAATAATAAGCGATAAAGGACGTCTTAACTTTAATTCTTTTATATACCAAAAATTGCCAAAGAGAAAACGACAAAATAGCAGACAAGGAAAAGCTCAAAGCTCGGCTTAGGTTTGAACTTATGAGCCGACCATTGGTGTCAGCTGATTTAACTTGATGTTTAGAAGGTTGTAGGAACCGTTAATTAAAATCACTTTTGTTGTAACATGTTAGAGCCTTTACTTTAGTATTTTATTATTATTATTATTATAGCCTATAAAAATTTTATACTGTTTATAACTGAGTTTGTGGTGAAATCAATACAGCATTAAGATTTGAGCCATAAAGTATAAAATTAAGCCGAGCCGATGAGTCCAAGCCGCTAAAGCCAAGAAGCAAAGCTTGCGTGCAAACAAAGCAAGTTACACTAGGGACACCATAATTCAGATTTGATTAGCGAATCAGGACCGTTGAATCTTTGAGAACATCAGGACCGTCAACTTGTCCCTCCAGTATGCTCATCAAGAATAAAAAAAGAAGGAAATCGTACCGTTGAGTGGAAGTCACCCACAGCCAATGTCACCCAGGACACTTGGCGCAACCCCGAGGAGTGGCAGAACAGTGTTTTGGATGCTAGAGTGACAGCTAATTGTGCAAAAAACAATATTTGTTAAAAAAAAAAAAAAAAGCTTCAGGTTTACTGAAGGAGGTGGGTCCCCTTTTGGTATTTAATTTGTGCATGATCGGATAAATATCTGAGTCTGAATTTCACTGTTGTGGAATATGTTCCGCACGATGCGCGTTGGAAAATTCCGACTATCTGAGGACCCCACGACAATAGTGGTCGAGATTGATTGAGGAGAAATAAAATGTATTTGGACGGCTCTGATCATGGATGCAGATATTTCAACGTTACTGTTTCTGTTAAACCATATTGATGGGGCGACTTCACCGTTTAACACATATATCATCAAATAATCATTTTCCCCTTGTCTGTCTATAATTATATCGTGAATAAAAGGTCTCACTAAAAATAAGATGAACAAATAATAAGATAAAAGAGTATAAATTTGAACTAATTACCTCATTAATATATATTATCATATCTCTTATGTTATAGTCAATTTAAAACTTTTATATGTTAAGTGCACTGTCTATATTTTGTGGTTTTTAACTCTTATCCGAAACACTATAAAGGTGTTTGGTCGTGGTTTGGACCACATTTTTAATTATAAAATAACGTAAAATTTTTATATGTTATAATAATAATAAATAAATTACTATAGTATAAAATTATTTTATATTATAGTAAAAATAATTTTAATCAGCGACTCTAACTATCTTGATGAACACCCTATACATTAACGAGGATGGCCACCTTCACCTTTTTTGTTTTTGTTCTGACCTGGCCGTTTTATACTCTAGTGTAAGCACACATTGAAATGCTGAATTTTTAAAACTAAAACTAATTTAATTTAGTAGGTGTTTAAAAAAACGGTAGAAATTAATGATGAGAATTATTTTTATTACAATATATAAAAACTTTATACTATAGTATTTTTTTTTATTATTACTATAACATCTAAAATTTTTTTACTATTTATAACTAAATTTATGATAAAAACTAAATAGTTTTCACCACTCTCAAACATTCCCTTGCTCTTTTACGTGTAAAAAATATAGTAATATCAACCTTAGGCATGAAGATCGGCAGGCCATCGGTAATAATTGATGGAGTACAAGCAGGAGCACGAGAAGGCATGATGGGAAGAGGAGCCAGGAGGGTCCCACAGATGAGTGCCATGCATGAGTGAGGGTGGGGCCCGTTGGGGGAGTGGTGTGATTTGATGGTGGGTTGTGAGTGAGGCGAGGGGGACTGTCATCTCTGTCCAACTCGCTTACGACACGCTTCAGATGGCGTGCTCTGGGGTCCTGATTGACGGCCACGCTCTTCACTGTTCTTTTGCAAACTCAGGTTGGATCCCAATTCCCTTCCTCCCCACATTCTCCTTTTCAATTTGAACAAGGCTACTGCACATCTCATTTGCAGTCACTCCACATGTAACAATTCCTCGTTCCATTACTTTCAGTCTTATGTTTTTAGGGTTTGTTTTCGTATTATATTATATTATATTTTTTATATAATATAATATAATACAATATAATACAATATATTAAATATATCTTTAAGAGCTTTTTTTATTGTAAAATTATTTTATTGATTGCGCATGTTTTTTACTGTTATATTTAATTAAAAAACCATCAAAATTAAAAAAAACATGTATATCTGATGAAATATTGTGCATATATTTGATAGTTTAAAACAAAGCTATAACAATGTGACTTTTTTTCATATTTATTTTTATAGGATGTTTGAGAAAATAGTTTGAATCTTTAAACTGTAAATATTATAAAACTTTAACATGCGACAACATAAAACAAAAGTATGCTATAGTGTGGCGGTCTCATATTACAATATGTGGTTCAATGCCGTTTAGAAGAATAATTGGAACTAATAATTTTGGTTTGAGAACTCTAACATGTAAGAGCTTTACATTATAGCTTTTTAATGTAGCATGTTGGAGCTTTATATTGTTTATAGTTAAAATTAATGGTAAAAAATTGCTATTTTAAAAGGCCTACGAAAGTTAAAACTTTTTTTTTTCCAAACACCCTTCATTCGTACATGTAATAATTAGATATATAATCATTTGCACAACCATATATCATTCTATTTTTACACAAAATGTTCTATTTATATTAAAGTATTTGTTACAGTCTTTCTGAGCGAATTGAGGTTAGCTTATTTAATGTCTAGTGGGTATGTGAGTTGTATTTTAATGTAGAGGATAATAATTTTCTTCTTCATAGCATTGCTCTTGAAAATTAGATCAATAAAAGTAAAGGGCAACCACCCACAACGCAACTAGTTCTAGAGATTCAACGTCCTCCTTTTCAAGGCATCTATTACTCTAATGGTTCAAGATTATAGTTCCCAATTTATACCACATTTGTCAACACAATTTTTAGCGCATTTCCTAGATTATTATATCAACTCTAGCATATAGCTTATATATGTTCCTATGCGTTGAACGTGAACTTTGGATAGTAGTGTGTAAACTGTGCATAAGACAAGACTACAGTCGACAGGCAGAGAAGATTGAGCAATTGGAACCATTATTACTAGAAAACATTTTCCTGTGATGTGCTAAGTGCTTTCACGGCCTTTTTCTTTTTGTTCTCAAGTTGGGAATGGGATGCTTGTTCGTTAGTCATAAAAGGACTAAAAACTAAAAACTGTACTATTAGGAGGCACATAACACCCATGTCTTTTCAACTATCAAGGAAAGGAACAGAAACGGTCGTACTTAGAATTGGATTCATTCTACATCCTTTTCCTACCAGTTGACCCAACAAAAACGCTGACATAGCAAAAACTGCATTTGTGCTTTGAGATGGACACCTTTTTTTTTGTCTACGACTGCAAATTGCATCTTGGGCTTTATGAGAACAATCTTTCCTATTCATACTCCAGAATGAGACTGCATATATATATAGATATATATATATATATGTGTATATATATAAAAAGTCATGGCATTCCATGTTTAGTCGGCATTCCAAAAATACTAAAAAGAGCCGGCTACTTTTGTTTTTGTTTTTTTTTTAACTTGCTAAAACCTGAATAAAACCACTTACTTTAAATGCTAAGAGTATTTTTGACAACACCGTTAAAATTAAAAGTTGAAATGGTTTTACTGTAACGTGTGAGAGCTTTATATTATAGTCTATTTTTATTTTATAACATAACATATGAAAACTTCACATTATAACAGTTACAACTGTATAGCTAGAAAGAGATTGTCAAATGTACTCTAATAATTTATGCCACAAAGGGCATTGCCCCACTATTGCATTTTGCATTGAGATTATAGGAAGTTAGTTAAATGCATGGCATACACGAGAATTCAACCAAAGGGAACTTTTACACCCCCAAGGCCTGAGCATTTTACTGTCGAATTAAATATGATAGTTCGCATGCTTTTGATTTTGATTTGATTTTAATTGAATTTAACGTTCAATCGCCACCTGTGGGGATATCAGTGAGAGCTCCATGTATACAAGTGACATCTAACTCATCTGTTGCCTTTATACAACCAAAGCAGTTAGAGGAAAATAAAAGTCGCTGCAAAATGCATGCCTGAGGCATTGTAACTCCAAATGACAAACGTCTTTCATTAAATTATAGAGAAGACAGCACCCAGTTCTTCACCTACGGATTCATCAAAGAATTGGTTTGTGGGACCCCTTCAATCATATTTTTCCCTCTCTCAAGCACTGTTTGACAAAATCGGTTTCTCTGGAAACTCATGACAACTTGCATTTAAAATATTCCTATGGCAATCAAGATTGTCCTCAAGAAGAGAATAACCCTGAAATGTGTGTTTTATTCTTATTCCTCTTTGCACTTCACCGTTGGTTATTACACATGACTAGTGCATTTTGAGGTGCTTATTTTCCTCCTCTACTTTTATTTTCTCAAAATCTTATTTCACCTGTCTACTCACACCCCTGATGCAGATTATTAGATTCTTCAAAAGCTAATATTTCTCAAATAATGCATGTTTGGACTTTGGATTAAAAAAAAGTCAATAGATCATACAATATTCATGGAAGTATGCAACAACCACACGTAAGAATCTTATTCCTTTCGTCTCACTATGCCTGCATATTCCACTATCAATTCCCAGCAGCATTTGAGAAGAGGCATAAAAGCTCTGATGAAACTTCAAAATTGCTTATAGACCCTTGCTAGTGCTTGCAAAGCATCTTTTCTTACAAAAGCAAATGGATGTGAATTAGGTGATAAATTTAAAAGACCATAAGAGCAAAGAATGGTAAATAAAATATAGAGTATTGATACTGACTGTATAAGTCTCTGGGTTTTATGCACTCTTCGAGCTTTTCAGTTCCAATTTTAACAAACACCAAAACCTAGAACCCCTTTTAACATAAATCTCAAGTAAGCAAGCAATACCCTTTTTCCTTGGGTGCCTGAGAAAGTAAACTTCATAATGAAATAACTGATACTACAAGAGATCCCTTAGCGCAGGTAAGGGACTGAAAACCAAAACAAAATTTGTAATGGCAAATGCAGTAAACGGCTTTCTGTGGTGTCAGAGCAACTCTTTTGCTGGTGTGAAGCAAACAGGGAATGCAATTTTGTGCATAAATCAGTTAACTTTGGAATACGTATCTCGGGCTTCTCAACTGAAAAATCAGTTTATCAGAAACAAAATTTTGAATTTTTGATGACTAATATTTTAGATTGAACTTCCTATCCATTTTTTTCCCTGCCAGAGACTTCAAGGGCAACTCCGCCTGTCTATATCTCTAAGCATTCTATAAACAAACTAGTGAGTTGAAAATTCTCTAATACGCACACAAGTCAATAATTTCAAGGGATAGGAAGTGAGATCAAAATTATCTAATACATACATCAGTAAGCCAATCATTCATTCGTTTGTTTTTGCTTGAACATTGTTCAAAAAGTTTCCTCCTCCTTCAATAAGGTTGAAACGAAATGGCCCTTGCCCTTCCCACTAAATTTGGAAATTCTCCAGAATGGAATCAATAAATGCTAAGGTTTACTTATACAGTTGTTCTTTTTTGTAATTTTTTAATTAAAGTATTGTTTTTCAGCTTGCTCTTTGTTTGCTTTAGTTCCAAAATGTTCTCCAAGATTAAAACAATGGGCTTGGGCATACCAACCGCATATGACTAATTAAACACTACCAATCCATGTCCCGCTCTGAATGCTAAAACTAGCTGCGATCTCTAAATTCCCAATAGATGTGATCACTTGAAACTATAATCTACCTTATTATCTCCAAATATCATACAAAATCAGACAAAAATAATTAAATAAATAAAGAAACACATACACACAAACAAAACAGAGAAATCATAAAAGAATTCGACCTCTTACAATCTTACTATAGAACACAGTAGTAAAGATTTGAACTTTTACTATACAACACAACCCCAAGACTCAAAAAACGTATATTACAGCCCCTCAAAATGTGTGTTTATATGTACACACACACACACACACACACACATTTGGTCACTTAGTCCACCAATGAAGAAAGTCCCTCCTCCTATTAATCTTCTTTTGCAGCTGAGGAATCCCATAGAGCAAAGCCTCAGCCGTGGGAGGACAGCCACGGACATAAATGTCAACAGGCACAATCCTATCACATCCTCTCACTACAGAGTACGAGTAATGATAATACCATCCTCCATTTGCGCGATTCCCCATTGATATCACCCAACGTGGCTCTGGCATTTGATCATAAACCCTAAAAATTTACCCAAAAAAAAGTCAATTCACTTTCAAAGATTTTTTTTTTTTTGGGTATATAAGTTTTTGGTCTTTTGAATTACCTTCGAAGAGCTGGACCCATCTTGTTGGTGAGAGTGCCGGCAACGATCAGGACGTGGACTGCGGTGGGCTGGGCCTGAAGATGATGCCGAACCGGTCCAAGTCGTACCTGGATGTCCCAGTGTGCATCATCTCCACCGCGCAGCAAGCCAGCCCAAACGTCATGGGCCAGAGGGACACCCTCGGGGCCCAATTCACCAGGTCGTCCACCTTCGATATCACGTACTCCGCAGCCTTCGACAGCCCCGTCGGCTTCCACGTCGTCGGAGCACTCGCTCCCCCGTACGGCGCCCGAGACGACGGAGAAGCCGCGGTTTAGCACTGAGAGGAAGCCGCCGTCGTTTGCAGCGACGGTGACGACCTCGCCGTCGCGATTAACGCCAGTCGCGGCGCTGCTCTCCGCAACAGAGACATGGAGAGAGAAAGATCACACTTCACAGAGGTGTTGGGGAAGTGATTTTTAGCAATTTCAGGTGCAGCGGGAAGGACAACAGACTTGGAGCTGGGTCCCGCCAAATCTTTAAAATCTTATGTTCGGTGTGATTGGATGACCGTTGGATTAATACACTTCAAGAGTCTGCTGAGACACAAAGGTTTACCAACACATTGACAGAAATTTCTCGATTTGTCTTTGTCTTATGTAATTTCGAGGTTCTTCTTTTTAGGGGGATTTTTCAAAGATGAATTCATTGGCATTTTTTTTTTATATATTTTTTAATGAAAACTGGAATAAACACAGATATCTCATGAATAAATAGAAATTAGTAAATTTGATAAAAAAATGAAAAGAAACTGTTTTAGCTGTTTAACTTTCTTAACAATTTAATCTATGATTAAAATTGTCTTGTGTTGTATGCTCTAAATTTTTATTGTTAACACTCACTAATTAAACTGTTAAACAATTAATTCAAACAACTAAACCAGTCGTTCCTACTGGCAGGGGGAAAGGAAAAAAAGTAGTTCATCCAGAATAATCAGTCTTTTCTTAAGAAACTAATGGCATTTGACCACATATATCCGTTTCTACTCTATCTCAGTTCAGAGCCAAATATCAGAAAGGTAATAATCTTATTTAGGTCTGAAAATTAAATACAAGTTTGGCATTATGGTAAAAACTATTGATTGAAACTGTTTTTACTATAGCAATGTAAGAGCTATATACTATAGTAACTTTTTTCTTTTTTTGTAACATATAAAAGTTTTACTCTGTTTATAACTGCATTAGTGGTGTTAACCACCCTTAACCAAACACAAGCTTAAATCATTGCAAGCTAATGATTTAACACAAGGAAAAGCTATGACAACCCAGTTTAGAATATCCAGGACAATTGGTAACAGAGAATAGAGGAGGCTCTTTTGGTGGAGATCACCTAATAAGATCAACAGCCACTGTTGATTTGCTTTGACAGAAAAATGGAATTCTACAACATATATTAAGAAACATTGTTAATCAAATTTCAACCATGACAAAAGAATCAATAAAAAATGATGCACTGCAAGTTTCAACAGCTCCATCCCCACCAAGGAACTTTTTTTGAGTAAATTAAGCTACATTTTCTTTTTAATCTTAAACCTAGTGGCAAATATGGAACATCCTTTTAGTATCTGTTGACTGTCGTAGGAGAGCTACAATCACATTTCCTTCTTGATTTCAACCCAACAGAATTTTCAGACATTGAATGCACTTTCTTTTTCAGAAGATTGGCACAGGAAAATGGGGGAGAAAAAAGGGTAAAGGAAATAAACTAAAGAAACTTTTTGGGGTTGGGAGGGGGGTGGAAGAAAAAAGAGATGCTGCCCACCCAGAACAAAATCAGGTTGCTTCGTCCTCCATTCTGCGACAGCCATTTCCTGAACTTTAATACTGAAAACACGTGCTATGAATTCTTTCAAGGGGCACCTTAAAATCTTGAGAGAACTAATGTAGCCTCCTTCAGTGGTTGGTGGGGTAAGGGAAAAGAAGCCTTCTCCAACAGCAACCCAAAAAAGTTAACCCAAGCAAATATACTTTTCCTTCTCGGATCATCTTTATGCATAGTACATGTACAAGCTATTAGCAGCGGCACAGGCTATTGAATTCTCGGTCGGGTGCCATGCTAGGTGCAGCAACTTTGTCGTGAAATCAAATGAATTCCCATTCGCATCGACTCCGGGGCTCTCTACTCCTGTTGTGGCATTTCACAAAAGGAAGAAAAAATGGAGTTTTGAGTGGTGGATTAGTAAGAGAACAGGCTTAAAGAATGACAAATGTTTACAAAAAGCCAATGAGAGGACCGACCTCGTCTCACGACTCGTGTTATACTACTGCTCAGGGACCTGGCTGGTCTTGAAGGAGTTGGTACTTGTCGCCTAATTGAAAATGTAGGTGTACACAGTTAGGGATATTATATAATAAGAAAAGATCAAATTTCAAGATATGCTCGTCAGTATTATTCTGTCAAATATACCTCATTGGGTTTTTGCTAGCTTCCAAAGTCGTTGCCTCGGTACTTCCAGGGCCACAACCAAATACACGGAAAAGATTGCTGGCAGAACATCATAAAAATGTTAACAAAGAAAATAATACAGCAAAAGGATGTATGTGCTTCAAAGCAGACCTATATGAGCCCGTTGCAACTCGTAGTCCATCACCACTCAAACAGCACTCGAACTTGTCGAAGATCGAGTCATTTTCATATAAATCACAGAGCTGGTTATATTCAAAGAGATTATAGTCAATTTGGACACAGAGAAGTGCAGAAGTAGACGGTATAGTTCTTGTCCAAAGACAGGAGACAGTCTCACCTTAGGTCTTAAATATTCATGAACTGGGAAGGTTGCGACAGGACCGGAATCCATATTGATGTCCCATAACTGACAACCAAATAACAATCAACTTTCAAGTCAGATTATCTGGGATCTTCATTCCAGAGAATCCGACGTCTAAGGACTGCAACATCGAAAGAAAATTTTGAAAACACAAAAACCCAAACCTTAAGTGTCATGTAATCACGACTAAGTATGTGTCTCCCATCCTTGCCAAACTTGATGTCTGAAATTGAAGCAATAATCTCTGTAAAGAATGATCTAGAACCAGGTGCCTCCTGTTCCTCAAATCTGTGTGAAAAAGACATTTCATGTTAACTTACAAATTGTGTAAGGTGACTATCTAGTATGAGATAGAAGTTTTCTGGCTGTCAGGTGCAAGCACACAGGTTCAATATATTGAAAGCTTCAACTTCACATAAACCTGCCCATGCAATAGCTGGACGCCACACAAGTGACAGCAAATTGGGTAACAGTCTGTATCCCCTTCGCATTGAATAAAAAATACAAAGAAAAGAGGTGGGGATGTGGGCAAAAAATGGTCTAATTCCATGCCATTGTTTGTACTGCTTACGACCAATCCCTGTTTTAGTCCTCAGAAACACTGCCACCAATTACTTACAATTTAGCATGAGAATCACATAATGCTGATTGCCGTAAATCAACGAGTCGGATTGATCCTTTTGAACTACTATATGCTAACGTATTACAATGAGTTGGATGGAACTCGGCTGACGTTATCACCTCTGCAAGAGCAAACAAAAATATATTTAAGGAAGAAGGTAAAAAGGAATCAAATCAGACCAAATTAGACAAAATAGGATTTAAAGATTAATAAGATATCATAGAGAGTACCCCGAGATATTTCTCTAATTATTTTAATTTTCCCCGAGTAACCAGGTAAAACTTAATTGAGACGCATGCCCACCCATGCAAGAGCAGAAACCATGTAAAATGTTACTTACACGACCCAAGCACCAGAGAAAATATTCTATCATAGTATTAATTTCATCATATCCAACTCGAATTCTCTAACATAAGAGCAAATAAGCAAAAGCAAAACTTTCAATGCAGCCAAAAATACAGGAACATCAAGAAGCTTACCAGTTAGATCCTCCATGTTTGCAGGCTTCACATCAACGATATTGAAACTTTGATTGCAAATTTCCAAATTCCAAAGATTAATTCGCAAGTCATCAGCCGAAATGAAAGTTTCACCATCACTAGAAATATAAAGAGAGAAAGAGTTATTTAAGTTTTAGAAAATGGGGCGGAGGAGGAGAGACAAACAAGATACCTTATGAAACCTTTAAATTGATATTTGGTACAATCAACATACATGTTACAGTTCAATATTAGAAATCAAACATATTTACCAAAATATCCAAAAACAGAGAATAAACAAATATTTAAAGAAAAAAAAAGTCTGAAAATGAAAGGGAAGACTAAAACCAACAATTGAAAATACAGGCCAATAAAAGAAATGCAACCACCTGTTGTTCGAAATTGAATTAATATGATAGTCATGAGCGTGAGCATAAACCCTTCGGCATCTAGCAACCAGACTGGTTTCTTGGCTAGTTACCTGCATAATGCATAATGTTCTAGGTTAGGGCTGCAAAGGAGCATAAACTTCATTAACAAAATCTCCATATAGAGGACTTGGAGAGCGTAAAAAGCTCCAACCTTGATAACAATGAAAATCCAAGCAGCCAAGGGGCCAAAACATGGCGGGTATGTTTGCAAGCAGCAGATATATACAAAATTATCGACTAATTGCACCTAAAATACAAACTAATGGCTAATACACACTCACACTCACACACACCAAAAAAAAAGAAGAATTGCATTTTTGCTCCTTGAACCGGGCGAGGAGCAAATATGTGCCAGTAAAAAGCTCCAACTTTAATAACAATGAAAATCCAAGCAGCCAAGGGGCCAAAACATCGCGGGTACATTTGCAAGCAGCGGATATATACAAAATTATCGACTAATTGCACCTAAAATACAACCTAAGGGCTAATACACACTCACACTCACACTCACACACACCAAAAAAAAAAAAAGACTAATTTCATTTTTGCTCCTTGAACTGGAAGAGGCATCAAATATGTGCCAGGGTATAATTGGGCCTTCTGGTTCTAGGTGTCACCTTGCCAAATGCTACCAGTACAGCTTATTCAAGGAATGACAAAACAGGCACAAATCAATGTTTTTGAAACATGTCAAGCACGTCAACCAAAAAAAAGGAGATTGAGTACAACTACCACAGGTAGACGTAATGATGGAATGCCTTCGGATGGGAATAAGAAGTCATTGCTCAGGAAACTATTCAATCTTTCAGGGCTCCCACCATTTGCAAGATATGGTTTAGGGCTACAGGAATTACTTGAACTAGCAATACTGCCATTTCCTACAGCTTTTGAAGGCTCCAGATTATAGTCAGAGACCTTCTTGACCTTCTTTTCTTGTACCTGTGATAAGCTCATCCATGACAAAACATGTAAGAGAGTTTACCAAGAAAAATATGGTGATGCAACTAACCATTTGTTGTTCTTTTAACACTTTTTTTCTCAACTATGGTACATTCACAAGCTCAAAATCAATATACAGGGAGTAGGGACTACAGGAAACAATTAAATGCATTAATATCAGCGTTTATGACTATTTTTACGTGATTCACTGATTGATTCAAATAAGGTTTGCCACTTTGCTTAAAATAACAGTTATTTTCTATCCCCCCAAGTCATATAAGCATGCTACAAAAATTCGTATACACCTATGCAGTATGCCATATTTCTCTTTCTCAACCAAGCACAAACAAGTCAATCTCTAATGCATGCCAATACCCAGCTCCATATTTTATGCAAGTGGACAAAATCTCCAGATAATAAGCACTACTAATTTAATCTGGCATAGCGATAACATATTTACATATAGTTTCAACATACGTCAATAACAAGCAATATGAAAGGCAAATATAAAATTTGTCCAAAAATACTATATTGGACTTTCTCTAGACTGTTATCACAGTCAATGGTCAAGATAAATAAAACTTTTAGAATATTTTAAGCTTCAGTGAGTTTTGAGCTCCTACCTTCCAGAACTTGATTGTTTTATCGTTTGTAGACAGAAGAAAAAGTGCAGAATTGGCTGTCTGGCACCATCTTATCTTGTTGATTTTCTCTTCTATCTCCAAGCTCTTGAGATAATCAAACTGACAGAGGGAAATAAAATTAGAAGTAATGTGCATGTATTAGAGCCAATATAGCAAAATTGACAATCAAGTAGAGGGTTTTATTATATAACAGGCAAGGAAAGCAAAAGCCTAAACATATATACCTCAGGTTCATGGCTCTGAAACTCTGTTTTATAACGAAACTCAGGATGCCTAGTAATGGGGTAATCCATTCTCTCTAAATTCCTTCTGGATTCACCATGCTGCACCTCACAGAATATCAAGACAAATTAATATTCTGATAAACAATATACAGCAGTATCATATCTTGACGCTGATAAATAAGCCTACAAGGGAAGAAAAAACACACATCTTTTGAATCTGTCCTCTCAAACAGAACAACACGGCCCCCACGGTCACCAGTAGCAAGATAGTCGCCACTTCTATCAAATTCAATTGCTGAAATAATATCAACTGCAGAAGAGAACAAGAAACTACAACTGAGAAATTCCATTCCAAAAAAAAAAGTAATCATACTTAACCAGGAGAATATTACTTATTCCTATTCCATATTGGCAGCAGAAGACCAACAATTATATAATGCACTACACCCGCTTCCCCTCTTAAATCCTTCCTATTAACTTTTCTCTTTTTAGTAATTTCCAGGTATAATAGAAAAGAAATTTAAGTATCGATGCAGGTACAATGCACCAAGGGCATAATAGTTTAACGCAAGCAAAATCTATGCTGCAAAATGACCCTCTTAGTTCTTTCAACATCGTTATATTAAGCTCTGACCTATACGCCGAACATTCGGAGAAATAACAAGTTAAGAACTTGAAGCATGGTTTTATACAATGTGTAAGTACTTACCAAGAGAATGCCATATTGGAAAAGAGAAAAAATGCTAACCCATGCAATGTGATTATCTTTCCCACTTAACTAGCTATCCAATTGAAAATGGATTATATAAACAAAAATAAGATTTTGGCTTTGATTGAAGTTTCAGAATTTCAACTAAACAAATTGAACTAGCAGAATCTCAAAAACGAAAACCAAAGAATGAACAGACAATAATTGAGATTTGGATCTACGGTACACGAATTAAGCAAATAAACACAATCAATTAGGAGAACATAGTAATAGCAACTATAAAAAGCTCAGTTACGCACTGTTTCTGAAATCCCGAAAACGACAGAAAATGCAATACAAAACTTGCTTGGGCAGCTTTCTTAATCAAATTCCAGAACTAAAAATCAATGTTTTCCCCCAAATTAAAAACCAGAATCCACCAATCAACGCGCAAAAGCAATCACTCACAAGACATCCAAAAACAGATCAAAAACGCCTAAACAAACCCTAATTCCAATACGACAACAGCACATCAATTGAATCCGAAATTAGACGAAGAAGACAACGACGACGACGATGATGGTGATAATACCTTCCTGCACTTCTTCGCCAGCCGCTCGCTCGCCGAAGACCTGCGAGAATTTCCACTCAAGAGGCTGCGGTGGGCCCGCCGAAGCTGCTACGACCTCATCGCCACCGTTCATTTTCTCCGAACAAAACGAATCCAACACACTTTTTTCCCCAAAAAAAAAAAAAAAGAAAAAAGAAGCTCCAACCAAAAATCCGACCAATCCAATCACCGCATCGAAGATCGCTTTTCTGGGTTTACAAGATCACGGATTTCTCTGCCCAAAAAACCCATAATGATATCCAATAGATACAAAAACAGATAAAAAAATTGGATAAATTTCACGATGATGTATGGGTTTTTCCTAATTCAACCATTGGAAACCCAGGGAAATTTTTTCTCTCTCTGGAAAAAGAAAAAGAAAAAAAGAGACACAACAAGTTAACAACACTCTTTTCTCTCTCTCTTTCTATATCTAGAAGGAGAAAATTGGCATTTTGGTAGTTTTGGGGATTAAAATGACTGAGCAAACCGTTGTTTCTTTTGGCTTTGGAGACCCCAAAACACACAACACATACTCTCACACTTCCCTCTCTCTCTCATTCTTTCTCTCTCCAACTCTATGTCTTTTCTCTCTGTGTCGAGTTCTCTCTCAATTATGGTTCTACTAAAAATTCTTATTTTTTTATTTTTCTCTTTTTGGGAGGTGATAAACTCACCCTGAATGGTGACGCTTTGGCTGGATGCGTGATTTGATTGGGGTGTCGTGGCGATGCCATGGAGAAAGAGCTGCGATTTGATTGGTCGGTGATGGAAAGGATTTCTGACGGTGAGTGATGGGAATAATTGAGAACAAGAAAATAAAAAGTAGTTTTTGCGGATTTTTGCTTTTTTAAGGACTTTTGTTACATGGATTGAGGAGTCGGGGAATTGTTGGGAGAGAGAAAGGTATATATTTCAAAAAGACATGCATGCCCTTTGCTTCTTTTTTTTTTTTTTTTGTAATTTTACATTCATTTATTTATTTCTTCTCTTCTCTTTTTTGTTTTTTTTGAGGAATTTTTTCCTTTAGTGTTCCATAAAATTGAAGAGGATTACAGTGATTAAGGAAAATGAATGTTTATGATAGAAATTGATGCCTTATATAACATACATTGTACATCATTTGCATTTATGAAACTATTTTCTTGAGTTTTAGATGTACAAAAAACTATCTCCTGATCCAATGACTTGATGTTCTGTTTAATATATTGTTCGTTTTGACTTCTTCAAATTATGGTTTTAATACTTGTTATGAAGTGAAGTTCTTAGAACTCCCATGAACCTTCATTAATCACCCTTGAATTATCAGGCAACTATTTTATTATTGGAATTATTAATACTCTTCCTAAAATATCTTATCATAACAAAAAAGCAGGTTCATAGTCATTTCAAAATTATGCTAGTCGAACTCAAAACCTTTGCTCTTTATTTTTTTTCCCACCACATTGATGGTTTTATTTCTTGGCAACATAATTTTATTTCAAGAAACTTTATATATATATATATATATAAATATATATTTATTTATTGACTTCTTTATCTATATATTGACTTAATGGGCCAAGGTTTTGAGTTCTGTCACCACCATTGTCTTCACAATGTGACATTTCAATTGACTAATGAAGTCGCTCTCATGTATCCTTGCTAGAAAAAATTATATGTTATACTACCTTTTTTAAAAATCGTATTTAATTATTTATTTAAGTTGTGTTATATTAAAACATTTGTAACATTTATAAAAACTAAGTTTTTGATCGCATTTATAAAAAGTCCCCCCTAATGAACCGAGCATGGTGAACCGCTAAAGTCAAGGGGTTAATAAGATATGTGACTCTTTTTTATTTGTAGAATTAAAATATATCTGCAGTTTATGAATATTCTTTATATGTCCCAATGCATATGTATAAAGACTTTAATGATCATAATAATGATATTGTTTCCTTTAATTTATTTGTTTACAACAACTATAATATATGTATTTAAGATTTCAAACAGATTATAATATCATTATATTTAAAAAAATCCCTAAAATTAGTATGTTTGTTGCTTAAATTCAAATTTGTATCTAAAATAACAAATTTAAAACTCCCTAAAAATATGAAATTTCTTTATCAATAAGTTAGATTTACCAACAAATTGGAATTAGGGTGTTATAATTAAATTAATAATATAGTTTTACTGATAAATTAAAATTAGAGTGTTGTAATTAAATTAATGACATAGTATTATTAAGTCTTTTTATTTGTCTTACTAGTTATATAATTGATATATCATTAAGTCAATGGTACGTAATAATAATGATACGCATTGACATTGATTTCTTAAGACTTCAAGTGAATGATTTTTTTGTTTTTTTGTAATATGTAATTAAATTAATATATAGTATTTATTAAGTCTTTTTGTGTATCTTATAGCTTATATAATTGTTATATTATTAAGTTAATGATACGTAATGATAATAATACTCAATGACATTCATTTCATTTTTTTAAGACTTTAAGTGATAATGATAATAAATCAATGTAATATGTTAAAATAAGAAATATATGTGTATATTTTTTTCCTAATTTAACTATTCAAAAAATAAGAAAATTTTTTATAAAAATTTAAATACATGATAATATTTAGTTAAAGGGTATTTTAGGATTCTAAATATATGAAATTTTAAAAAATAGACATATAAATGATATTTATATAATAAAAATAAATATTAATTTATTACTTAAAAATAGACAGTAATTTTTACTTCAAGCGGATCGTATCAAAAGCCCAAGCCAAGGAATCGTGTCTTAAAAGCGGTTAGATTGCCCAAACCCACTATATATTTGCTGGGCTCACATAAATCGGCCAGAGGATGTCATTAATCTGTTGGGCTCCTGATCCAGAATGTGAGTGGCATAGATTTTGGATCTTGGATTGTAAAACAGGACGCTAATACAGTAACTACAAATTGCGAAGTTTGGCAATACGATTCATATATATTGAAAATAGAAAATGTTGCTTGGACAAAACCAACACCGATTCAAAGCTTAACATCTTCTTAATTAAAAAAAATACGACACCAAACCGATTCCGCTGTAAGCTCGAGTACAACACTCAAAAAGATAGTTTGTACCATGCTGTGCAAACATACACGGGGGGTTTACTAATGGTTATCCATACGCACAACTTTTTAACAGATCTTTTACAAACTGCTGGTAATGTCCAATTACCGCGCAAAAATACCAAGGAAAACAAAAATCAAGTCATGAACAAAGCCACCTTTTAAAAGTATTAGAAAAAGGGGAAAAAATAAAGACCATAAACAACGATGATAAACCTTCTAGCGAAGAGACGACTTTTAGTATTCAAAACAACAGGATATTTGGGGCCTTGTAATTTATTTTGTGAAACTGTATTGTGTTTCTTCATTGTTGATGGCTTTTTCTCGATCAACATAGTGCGGCTGCGCAAGGTAATCGGACTGTCTTCCCATGCTCTTCTCGGCTTCACTCGTAAAGCCTGCAAGGAGAAGGAACACCTCGAAAGTCAAAGGGGGACACCGATGTGGTGTTAGCCAAGGGCTCTTTGATGCTTAAGCCAGATACATGTTAAGCCAAGAGAGAGGCTGGGGTAGGTTAAAGTGACTCCACTTACCTTGAAGATGGAGTAAATGCTCCTATTTATAGTGTTTATCATGGACTGGGTGTAAGGCGGGTTCGTCCCGTGCCCCTTGCACTATACCACGATGTCAAGGTGGTAGATGACAAGCGTCATTATCTCCTCGAGAAGAGGATTTCCTCTCTAAGTGTCATAGTGACATCACACGATAGCCTTGTGGGCAGTTTGCCTCTTGTAGGTGTCGTGACATTCGGTCTAAATATCCTTAGTGCCGAGCGAAACACTCATATCATCCCAAGGTGGCCGCTTTCCGTGCAATGTGGTTGGTGGTTGCCAGGGAAGACCTTGTGAGATATTTGCCAATCAATTGTGGATCTCTCGGACTTCATGGAAGTGTTCACGCCGAGCAGGGTGGTCAACGAGTCTAAGAAATGGTCCTTGAACTATGTGTCGATCAATTTGGCTTGTTATTTGTTTATATTATGAGACTTTAATGTAATAAAATATTTCAACGATAATAAATGAAAAGAAAATGTATAACGTGTTTGGCAAAATTGGTTATAATTAACTTTTCTGTTAAAAATAGTGTAAAACTCTTACTTGCTACAGTAAAAAGAAAAAAAGTTATTATAGCATAAAGCTTTCACATGCTACAGTGTTTACAGTTATAACCAGCATGCCAAACACCTTAATAATTAGCAATTAGTTAAGTGGCCTAGAGATTTAGACGGTTATAAAAATAAAAAGATATAACATGATATTTATTTTGTATAATTACAAACGTAAAATGTATAACTAAGTTACTTCTTGTTACGTAAACTTTTTTTAATATTATTGTCAAACAAAACAAATGTCATGTTATGCCTTTCACTTCTACATGCAATTTAAAACAATTGTTCTCAAAGGACCCACAACAAGCCCTCATATATTTCAGCATCTCTCCTGCGTTACTCTTTATTCGGCTTTATCTAATATCAGTACATCTATGAGGGGCATTCCAGCCTAGAATTTGGAACTTGGAAGAAGTACTTGAGGGGCACTTTGGTTGATCCTCGGGGAATAATTCTCCACTATTATCCGAACCTGAAAACCATCCCATAGTGCATCCGGGCAAAAATTTTAATGGAAATCACGGATCTCAACAGCCAAGTTCTGAATTCGAATTAAAATTAATACGTTTTGGAAACATAAAATCTGGCAAAAGGTTTAAACTGAACATCTTTACATCATTTCCAGTTACCATGAAAATACGAGTAGTCTAAAGCTAGCCACATGCAAAAGTCACTATTTCATTTACTAGGGATAATAATCTTTTGATGCCTTTTGTTTTTTATTTTTCATAGAAAGTATACACTTAGACTAGATTTTAATATACAAGGCTAGACATTTCCTTAATCCATAATTGACTTTGACTTTTAAATTGACCAAATTATATTTAAGTAAAAGAGAGAAAAAAAAAACTTTAAAAAATTTAAAAAAACAAAAACACATAAAAAAAATTAGTTTTTAGAGTATTCTAGACATTTTTGAGTTCAAATTCTTTAGTTTAAAGTATTATTTGTTTTAAGTTTTTAAATTTTTTTATTTTTTTTATTTGAGTATATTTTAAACAATTTCTCAAGTCAAATTGAACGTTGATTAAGAAAATATATAAATTTATATATCAAATTATCAAAGCTAAAGGTTTACATTTGATTATATCAAAAACCAAAGATATAATGTTTTAATAAATTTAAAAACACAGTATAAATAGATAAATAACCATCTTTATTTGTTACGATTCATTGGTTATTATACTGATATTTATACAAGATTTATTTGTCTAACCGAGGGACAATATCTCAACACAGGCTGTTCAATATTTTTAGGTTTGTCCAATGTCTCAAGGGGACTCTTTTAGTATGCTCTAATCTGTACGGGCATGTATTATGAATAAAAATAAAAAAGGGAGATATATTTGTTTATGTATTTGTCTGCTAATTGTGAAATATAAATAACACAAATTACGGGGAGTTAGAAACGAAAGGTCAAGTGCTCTAAACTGTTCCCGAAAAATTTATTATTTTTTGCCTGTTTCATTAGAATAAACAACAAACATTTTTTGTAACTTTACTAAATTTTACTTAATTATTATCACAAGAACATTTTAGCTCAATTAACCTATTAGGATTTTGGACCAGGGTTTATGTATTTGACAAAGTTAGTTAGAACCAAATTTTTGGTTCAAAATACTATAGCATATAAGAGACTTACACTATAACAAATTTTTTTTTCTTATAACATGTAAAAATTTTACGCTATTTATAATTAAAAAGTTGGTTCTAATAAATTTTGTCAAACACCCCAACGCTGGAGCGGAGTTTTATCTCTTTTTGTTGCTTTTCGTTTGGTTGCTTAGGACTTTGTCGTTTACTGATTGCCGTTTGGTCGTTTAAATCTTTGTCGTTTGTTATGTTTGAAGGTATTCGGGCTTGTTTTTAAAACGCAGGAAATTGGCTTGCTTATTGATACATCTCATTGTTAATCATCATTAATGTTTGCGTTTCCACACTTGGAGATGCAAATGCTGTATATTTTCAACTTTAAATACAACTTGAATTAATATATTATTGTATATATTGTGATAAGGAGAAACAATTAAAGAAAAATTAATTTTCATACTAACATATTTAACAATTTTAAATATATATTTTTTTTTTTGAAAAAAAAAACATGCAAGATAAACTGAACAAGGTTGGTATATAGGCACGCCTAAATACAACAATTACGTAAATGAGTAAAATGTGAATAAAGTTCTTTACGGGCCAAATATGAACAAAGTTCAAGCAAGTCTCCCTCCACTCGTCCATATAGGGGACCTTGTATTTCTCATTGCCACCACAAAATTATGCAACAGAAAGTGAATGAATTGCTTGTTGAGTTACCGTTTCTTTCTCCACATGCACAAGGAAAAAACTTTGCAACTTTTTTTATTTTGACGGGGATTTTTTATCTTTCATCGCTTGATATTGGTAAGTTTAATAAATCAGTTATTTAATTTGTGTGAAAAATTCAAACTCTACACCTGAATATTTGACATTGTATTTTATTTTTAAAATATTTTTGTAGCTATGATAAGTTTTTTAAGGGAAATAAGTTATTTGTTAGGGTCTGGGGGTATAATTTGAAAAAAAGACCAAAAAAAATTTTCAATTGGGGAAATGGTTTCTTTTTTTTTTTTGCACCAAAAAACATGCTTTTCTGCGTAGGAAAACTGTCACAGTTTTTTTCAAAAAGATAAGGAAAAAAATTATAGCAAGGTAAGAACCTAAACATGATGGAAAGAAAAAACTGGAGCTATTTCCTTGTCTAAAAGCTTGTTTTTTGGTTAAAAAAAAAAAAAGAGATCATTTGTCCAAAAAAACTTTTTCTTAAAGCCTTTTATCAAAATGCCCCTGTTTACATGCTAGGGAAAGTTAATATAGTTGCATTTCTTAATAATTTTGACTTTATTTAAATTTATTTACTATTAAAAAGTATATTGATTTTAGTTTTGAATAACTTTCCTCATTATATATTTATATGAAACTCCTTTATAGCGATCTTTTGTCAATGGATTATCTCTATTTTTTCTTAGTTCGTGGATAATGAATATACGCATATTACCTTAAATCTTCCCGTTACATTCCTCTTATTTTTTATTTAATTTGTATACCAAATTCCAAAGAAATGTGCGAAATATAAGAAGAAGAAGAAAAAATGATGCGGTTTGACAAAGAAAGGTTAAAATAAAAAAGAAGAAAAAGAAACATCTGGCTCTAATACTTTTCTTTGGTGCCATGTTTATGTTTTTTTTATTATTAGCAATAGTAGTTGTTTCCACCCACATCACGTGTTGAGGTGCTATTATATGCGGGAGGAAAATTTTTATTTTAGTATCTTATATTATATTAAAATATTAGTTTGGTATTTTTTGTTTTAAAAAATTTTATATTGGTATTTCAACCTTTTAAAAAATCTTTTTTAATACTTAGAATCTTTTTTTGAGACATGAAAAGATAAAATTATCTTTTCATAAAATATAATCAATTGATCAAAATTTTAAGTAAAAAAAATTAAAAATTATTATGCCTACAACGAAACACTCAAAATCCTTTTAAAGAACCCGTTTTTTTCTTTCTTTTTATTATCGTTTGCTTGCAAGCATAATAATTTTTTTTTATTTTTTTACTCAAAATTTTAATTAACTGATTATATTTTATAAAAAGGGTAACTTTGTCTTTTCATATCTTAAAAAAAGCTCCGAGATACTAAAAAAAGATTTTCTAAAAGGTCGAGATAAGGGCATGAAATTTTCAAAACAAAAATTGCCAAATTCATATTTCAATATAACAAAGAGTACTTAAATAAAATTTTCCCTATATATAATATATAAGGGTTAATTACATAATTATTACCTCTTAATTTCAATTATTTTTTAATTTTTTCTTCTATTTTTAGAAACTACAAAGATGTCCTTTAAATTTAAAAAACTTGTTTCAATTTTATCCTTGTAAATAAAAAAAATAAGACAAAACAACATAATTACATTTAAATAGTTATGAAAAATATCACATAGAAATAAAAACATTAAAACTCCTAAAATAAAACATCAAATTTTAAGAAAAAATTCGTAGGTTTTTTAACTTTGTAAATGTTAAAATATTTTTTAAAAATTTTCCCAAAAAAATATATTTTAAAAATAATTTCAATCTAATTAAGAATATGTTTATTTTATCTTCATATTTTATTTTCAAAAAGTCTATAAAGGATAAAATTGAAACAAAATTTTTAAATTCAAAAGATACCTTTGAAGTTTCTTAAAAAAACAAGATAAAACTTAAAAATAGTTAAAACTAATTAAAACAACAAGATAAATTACGAAATAGTTAAAACTATGGGGCATAATTATGGAATTAATTCTATAATATAATTCAATACATCAATAATTTTTTCGATCATATGACTATGTGATCTCTGAAAATTAAATAAAAATAAAAAATCGAGTAACAATAGTTGTTCCCTTCAACCTCACATGTTGAGGCGCTTTTATATATAATACAATTATATACTTTAATATTTTACCCGATCTTTTCACTATAAAACATGTTCAATCCGTAAGGCACTTTTCTCATGTCATCGGCAAATCTACGCCAAAAAATAAAAAATAAAACACCATCAAAGGATTTAAAGCCACGAACATAAAGCACCCAAATCGTTAACATTCACGTGATCTTCAACTGAATATGACTTGATGAACAGCTAGTTAGATGTCGCTTTGGGCATTAATGTATATGAACTTCACAAATTGGTGGCACATGCGATGCGGCTAACCAGAAAAAACCACTTTAACCATTTCTTGTATTTTTTTTTGGGCCTTTTAAACTAATAATCACCACATGACAGCACCACGTATACTCATAATGTTAAAAAGCTGCAACAAAATTTCCCCGCAAAAGAAAAACAAAAAGAGCAAAAAGAAAGGGAAAAGCTATTGACATATATATATATATATATATATATATATTATTTTCACTTTCTTTCCTTCCTTTTTTTGGACAGAGAAAATGGTTTAAAAGTGTTTGTCAAAATATATGAAAATAATTTTATTTTAAAAAATAAAAATTTTTGAGGATTTATATTAAGAGTATTTTTAAAATTTTTATCCTAAAAAACATTCAAAAACATTTCAAAAACTTTCAAAATAATACCAAACGAAAACATAAACATTGTTTCATTAAATATAATTGTGATTATATATATTGCGTTAACATGAACTGTCGCAGCATTTACATCACAAACACTAATCTGTGAGACAAATATGCCAAATGGGACATGTTGGGGGAAACCTTCAAATTACTTTATTATATTTTTTCAGAATAAAAACCCAATTTATCTACGCAATAGGACCATAGGAGGAGCCAAACTGGACCCATTATTATTTAATGGTAGGTATTTTTATGACATGCGTTAGAAAGGAGATGAAAACAGAATTTTGGACGTAAAGATGAGTGATGATGTGTAAGCCATATTAATAATTTAATTATAGTGTCGTTCTAGCTAATTAAGAGCTTTTGAGTTTATCATATGATTAGATCAACTTAGTTTGATGCCATGAGATCAATCTAGAGATGAAATAATTAATTAAAAAAAAAGGATGAAAGGTGGATAGCATTACACTTGAAAGAACATGGTAGAAACTAGAATATTGGAATCAAATTTTGTAGAAGACAATTCCAAGCCTAAAAGAAGGAGAAATCTATCTTTCCGGGAAAAAAGAAGAAGAAGAAGAAATGTATCATGAAAAAAAAAAAAGCCTATCAAAACTCTGGAAATATTCTGTCAGAACAAAGGGGGGAATTATGGGCGGAAAATATTGACCAAATGGTTATAGTACTGTTTTAGTTTTAGTTTTAGTTTTTTTTTTTAAATAAATTTCACGAGATTTTTTAAAATCTTTATTTCGGAATATGATATCAAGATTTTATTCTCCAGTACATGCAGCCTCCTGATTTGGACGAAGATGAAGGTATTTTTTTAAACTAAAATAAGAAATAATCCGAGCTCAAACCCTAGATATGTGCACGTTGCTGTATTCCAGCTACTTGTACATAAATCATGGTTCACAGTGGGTGGGAGGGATTTATAGGCATGGAATAATCTATTTATGGGTTTGCAAAAAATAAAAAAAATAAAAATAAAATAAAAAATTGAAATGATAAACATTAAAAAGAGCAAAAAGTAAGATAATGTGTGCACGTTGCTGTATTCCAACTGCTTGTATGTAAATCATGGAATCGTATTCTCAACAAAAAAAAAAAAAAAAAAGGAACATGGAATGGTGGGAGGGATTTATGGGCATGGAATAATTTATTCAACGACAGAGTGGTAAGGGGCCAAATTATTATTTTTTAATTAAGATTATATTAATACATATAAAATTATTAATTTAGATAGATCAAGTCTAATTTATACACATACATACTATATTAAAATTAAAAACACTATATGTAAAAAAAAAAAATATAGTTAGGGGCCATGGCATTTAGGGTGGCAATTTATATTGAAAAAATTACAATACGTGTCTAAATTATTATTATGAAATTAAAATCTAATACAATATTTAAAATATCTTAAAAGTGTCTTTAATAATATAGTAATTATCTTAATGATATTACATATTGTACTATATAATTACATATAAATAATTTTAATGATATCATTATGAGACATTTATAGAATTTTTACAAATTATAGTCATATTTTAATTCAATAAACTTAAGTGAGCCAATTGTCTCGTTAACCCATTTATGTTAACGGGTTATGTTCGTATTAACCCGTTTATTAATCATATCAGAAAACATCAACCTAAACACAACTCATTTATCAAATATCTCAAAAGATGTCAATCCAAACACTACCTATTAAATAATCACGTTAATCATGTCAATAAATTTATATTTTAAATAAATAATTGATATAATTATGAGTTATTTAATATGATTATGAAACATAATAGATTTATTAGTTAATTTATTATTTATTTTTAGATTACTTACATATTATAAAATTCATAATATTTATATTTAATAAAAGTAATTAAAGCTTCTTTATGTATCATATATTTTATATTATATGATACATAATTAAGTTTCAAATCACACATATAGTTAATCGTGTCATTTCGTGAGAATCGCGTTAAGATGGTCAACCTTAACTCAACTCATTTAATAATCGTATTAATCGTGTCATCCTGTTATTGACCCAAAGCCTTTTATAGTAAACCTAAGCTCACTAATTTCATGTGAATTTTGTGTCGTGTTGTCTTGTCATGGCCTAAATTGCCACGTCTACATGGCCTCCTTGCCCTTGTCTCCATCAGTGAATATATTTATGAGTTTTCAAAAAAAAAAAAAAAACCAAATTATGATGTTATTATTTAATATCACAAAAAAATACAAGAGACATTCTCAAAAAAAAAAAAAAAAACAACAGTTACAAAAAATACCTCTATTTTCTTTAGGCATGTCAAGAAAAAAAAAATCTTGAGTGGTATATTTGTTATAGTCTCATGGAGAATTTCTTTATAAAAAATTCCTTCCATTAACAAAAAATAATGAATGTTACCACAAAGTTCTCACTTTATTTTACGCACCAATTTTTAGCCCTAAAATTTTTGGCCCTAAAATTGGAGTTACATTAAACCTAATATATATATATATATATATATATATATATATATGCTTTGAAACCAAGTTATATTTGTTGTTTAATATAAACTGACCCACCTACGGGGAAGGTGGAGCGTGACACGACCCAATACCCGAAGGACCTAGCAGCCACACAAAAAGGTGAAAACGAGTCCCCTCCAAAAAAAAAAAATGAAAATGACCACGGATTGGGATTTACTCGGTATATTCCTCCCCACCTCCCCTCCCTATTGAATTCAATCTGTCGAATATTCTCTTGCTCCCTCGTCTTGTCCTTTTTTATGCTCTCACCCCCTAACGCCAACCCAAAATCTAAACAAAATAAAAATCGGCCACATGATCTAATCGGACGGGTATTAACGAGTGCACACTTAGTTGAAAGTGGGACCACCGCGTATATAGAAACATAACACATTCTAGAGACTTAGGAAAAAAAAACAAAAAAAACAGAGTTTGAGTGGAAATTTAATTCTAAAAAGGACTTGTGTTTGGTTTAAGCCACGAACCCCGTTTATTCAAGTAATATTCCTTTGGGATCCTAGCGAAAAGTGACTGCTTTGCTTAGCCTGGACACAATTTCCTCCGGCTATAAAAACCCTTTCCCTTCCCATTCTTTTCTTCACACCAAAACCAGCAATTCCATTGTTTGGAAAAAAATAAAATAAAATAAAAGCCATTCTACATTTCTTATTGTTATAGTTTTAAGTACTACAGAAACAGAGCAACTCTCAAATATGGCCGATATTATTGTCGTTTTCGACTTCGACAAGACCATCATCGAATGCGACAGCGACAACTGGGTCGTTGATGAGTTAGGCGCCACAGATCTCTTCAATCAACTCCTTCCCACCATGCCATGGAACTCTCTCATGGTAATACATTGTTTATTTCTTTCTGTTTATCTTTGAAGTAATTATTCTACGTGATTCTTACGGTTCTTTTTTTTTTTACACGTGAAAATTTTTCAGGATAGGATGATGAAGGAGCTTCATGAACAAGGAAAAACCATTGAAGACATTGTGGAGGTCCTTAAACGGACTCCTATCCACCCAAGAGTTGTTCCCGCCATTAAAGCTGCTCATGCTCTTGGGTATAAAAGCCTTTCCTTTACTCTGTTTCAGATATACAGAAAAACAAGATGTTTTTTTTTTTTTTTTTTTTTCTGTGCTTTTATCTTTGGTGTAACGTTTTTCAGGTGTGATTTGAGGATTGTTAGTGACGCAAATATGTTTTTCATTGAGACAATTTTGGAACATCTTGGGTTGAGGGATTGCTTCTCGGAGATCAACACCAACCCTGGCTTTGTTGATGAGGAAGGAAGGCTGAGGATTTTGCCTTTCCATGATTTCAACAAGTGCTCTCATGGCTGCACTGGCCTCTGCCCTCCAAACATGTGCAAGGTATACCAATATTTCCAATTTAGTCCATGCTCGAAAAATTTAGGAACACTTTTCAAGCAAATTTTCTAGAGGGAAATATTAGTTTTTTGTTTTGTTTTATTTTAAAGCCGTGTTGTTTTTGAAATATTAAAGGCTCTTTATGCCACCTCCAAGGTTCTAGAAAGTTTAAGTTGAGACCAAGGAGATCTTGGTGGGGTTATTTATAATCATAATAATAATCAAACAATTAGTCAATCGGGTCCAAAATGCTAGGAATATATATCTCAAATTTGGTTAATTTATAAGCAAATCAACCAATAATTCTTGAAATTTCAGGTCCACTTGTCTTAGATTACGACCCCAATAAAAAAAGCTTGGATAATGGTGTTTCCTTCCTCTAATAATTTGCTTAAACTATATGTCAAAATTTCAGTATTGGTATTAAATATTCTTCTAATGAAAAGATCATTAGTGTCACTATGCACTAATCACATTCACGTTCTTTTTAATATTATTATTTTTATTGATATTTTTGTTCAACTTTTGACTGTCGATAATTATTTGTTAACAGGGGGTGATTTTAGAAAGAATTCAAGCTGTTATTGCCACTGAGGGAAACAAAAGGCTCATTTATCTTGGTGATGGAGTTGGTGACTACTGCCCAACTTTGAAGCTCAAAGTGGCAGATTTTGTCATGCCAAGGAAGAACTTCCCAGTATGGGACTTGATTTCCAAAAACCCATTGCTAATTAAGGCGAAAATCCACGAATGGACCGACGGGGAAGAGCTTGAGACAATTTTGCTAAGCCTAATTGAGACAATATCCATTGAGAAGAATGCTGCATTCATCTCAACAGACTACAAGTTGCCAACCATCCCAGTTTCTGCCTTACCTAAAGTCCTCCCAGTTCAACAGTAGACTCAATAATAAACTAGATTTAATTTCTCCAATGTTTGGCAAAAGAACCTAAGCTAAGGCACAGATTCATAAATACAGATAAAAGTTTCAAGTCTTTGATGTTTTTAGTTTTTTTTTACTGACCATGTATGATTGACATTTCATAAAATGTAAAGGCTTGCTTTTTTATCTTTGTCGGTTTCAATTAAGGAGCTTTACAGCTAATTTTGTCAAATAATTATATTGGTTGAAAATATGTTATAGAGGCCGAAAACACCCACATTCATTATTGAAAAAACAAACAAACAAATCAAGGATACAAAGGTGGCATCCCCACCTTCCGATCGAGTCTGTTCATTTTGTGTGAATTTCTTCTTTGCGGTGATGTAACCTTTGTTTTATGGTGTTGTGGCTCTCAATTAATTGGAAATTTCAATCAACTGTAGAGAGTTTTTAATTTTAAAGAACGTTATGTGAACTTGTTCTTGTTACGTCGAAGTACTCCCATTCTTGGGGTTTGGCACATCCTTTTCCCTGTGAGCATTGACTGGTTTGTATAAGTGGTACCGGTTTTTGTTTGAATATTGTTCATTGTTCAATGAAATCTTCCCTTAAAAAAAAGTAAGAAGGAAGAAGAAAATATGTTATGGGCAAATTGGAATTGCAATGTGGTAAACAAAGAGGTACCAAACAATTAATCAATACCCTCAGCAGGACCCTTGTTACAATTTGAATCAGGCACGTAACAGAGATTCAGAACTTCTCATTGTGCACATGATCATAATTTCTTTGTCGTTTTCAATCAACTGATGACTAAATAACAAAACCGTCTCATCCACCCTTCTAACTGCATTAACTCTTATTTGTTATTAGTTATACTGCTCTCTGATTTATAGGGTGTTTGATAGCATTAGTTAAAACCAATTGGTTCAAAAAATTTAAATATGTGAGAGCTTCATACTATAATAATTTTTTACTTTTTACTATTACTATTGAGAGTTTTATACTGTTTATTGATCAGAATCATTGAGAGCTGTATGTGCTTCCAATCAATTTTCTTTGTGTGTTTCACTTAATAAATGTGGCTGTTTTCTTGGCTACCTTAGGATACTATTCAAGAATATGATAGGACCGGTACGGATATCACGGAAGCAGGAGGAGCGAGCGATGCCTCTAGGCTGTAGCAGGATTTGTCAACTACTCAATATTTAGCCAAACTTCCATCTCTCTCTGCGGGAAATTTTGGTGGGCATCATGCGTACTGCACCGAAAAGCTATGTTTAAGACAAGGTTTATGTGGTTGAATTCTTTATTTAGCCTTGTTTTTTCTTGTAGCGTTCCCTGCACTATGCCTCTATTTTGCAATTGCTCTACCTAAAAAGCGCTGAAAATTCTGAATATTGTATTAAACGACATGTTCATGAACATAGAAAATGTGAAGCATGCACCCTTGTCCAGTTTGATAATGATTTTAGAGACTTTAAAATTACTTTTTTTTTAAACAATTTTGGCCCTTATGTTTGGTACAAAAACTAAAAGTTGATTCTCCTATAATTTGTCACTATCTGCGGCTAAATGGAGAAGCTATGGACGGCTTCTTCTTTTGGATTGATGGGGAAGGAGTTTATTGTTTTGTTTTCTAATACCTAATATGCCCTTGACTAATTATGAAAATTATTTTTTTTTGGGAGTAAAACAAAACTTCATTTAACAAAAAATAGTACAAATAAAGTTGCATAAAACCGCCGATTATAGACACAAAAGATTCCAACAATGACTGGATTCATCAATAAAAATCGAATGAAGCATAAAAATAAAAGACAGACATCAAGATTCAAAGGGAAAAGACCCACTCGATAACCAAAATAGAGCTCATCAAGGGCTCGTTACAAGAAACCATTACAGTCAATGAATGATCCCAATCAATAAAAATCAAATCTACCATGATAAGGGCACATATATTATAATTCATTTTCGGGCACATACATTATAATTCATTTTCTCATGCCTGGGTTGTTGAGAAGGATAAACGCATTAAAGGATGAAGTTCGTGAGTAGCATGAGAGGATCAATTTTTTTGAAGAATCAAGGCCAATCTTAGAGTTTTGGTCGATGGGTTTTTATGGCGATTGGGATTTGGGTATGTTTCTATTGTCTATTTGGTGGGAAAAACAAATTAGCAGACGATTAGAGTCTACTTTAGGGTGGCTAGATGGTTATTGTGGTTGAATTTTGGGTTTTGAGGGTTGTTGCCTTGTTGGTCCCTCGGCACTGTCCTTTCGGTTTTTCTAAGAATCTTCAATTTTGTTGCCCATTTGATCCCTTTAAAATTTGTACATCTGACCAAAGGGATATAACTCTTGAATTAAGTTGTTAATGTTGAAAAGGTTGTATTATTTATTAATGGAAATTTTAATTATGAAATAGATATTTCATGGATGAGAAAATGAATTACAATTTCTTATTTATTAATGGAATTTTCAATTGTTAATTAGAAATGTAATGAATGATAAAATTAATTACAATGTCTTATTTGTTAATGAAATTTTCAAGTAATTTGGTATAACATTGTAACGACTGTTATTTTAATGGGTATAATTTTTGTAAAATCATATGAATAAAATGTCATTTTAGCATTTTTACCAAGTCTCCGTAGTAAATATTTAAAACCTACCTATCACCCACTTCTACCAACCTTGTCCCGCTACATTAATGCTCAATTAAGTAACCTCATTCTCATTTGGTTAAAGGTCTCCGAAGGAGACATAGAATTAATTCACCTCAACTACTTACAGACATAGAACTAATTCACCTTAACTACTAGGAGACATTGATATATTTTCTCAACCACCTTTTTAATGCTTTCTTCATTTTCTTCCACAACTTGCCCCATTTGCCCCCTCAATTATGTTAGCATTATTTGCTAAAAGTCTCATTGGGAGACATGATAATATTTTCTTTTAATGATCATTTGTTTCTTCCTACAACTTTCCCCATAAACCTACAATTATCTCCCGCTCCTCAATTATTTTAATGCATTTTTATACAACCATCACCACTTTTTTCTCTAGTTTCTCATTCTCTCCTTTCTCACTTCAATTTCTAACTAAAGGCACAAGGCATAAAGCTAGTAACTATAATTCTTAGCCATGTTTAAAGCCGTTTTGGATTTAACTCAAGCTTTATTTTTAATCCGAACTTTGGTGCTTTTCAAAGGAGATTTGAGGTAGGTTTTTTTTAAGTCAAACTTGGTTTTTAGTATGTGTTTTCTCCGTGTTTAATGCAAGATTTTCGTGTTCCAAGTTCATGCAAATTTCTAGTTATGTTAACATGCATATTTCAGCATTTATCAACAAAAACTTGAGTCTTGAGTTAAAACCCACAACCAACCTTTATTTTGGTTTGACAACAATGTTAGAAATGTTTAGAACTAGTTTCCATAGCTCTATGGTTAATGTTTTAAGGTTTTGATCTTGAAGAACAAACTCAAGCATGTTTTTATCATTATTAGCAAGAAAGGCTAGAGATATAGTTTGATGATGATTTTGGTATAAAACTCATGAGAATATATTTATTGTGATTATATAATGCATACTGCCTATTTTGGAATGGTTTTGAGATTTTGAACAAGAATAATATGCTTTGGGTTAAAGAGAAACTTAACCTTCCATAAATCTTATATTATCTCTATGGGCAGTAGCCTTTTCTTGAAACTATGGGATTAGATGAAAATGAATTTTGTAAATTGGTTTACATATTTTAAAAGTAGACATCCTAAGCTTTCCAACGAGCTATCATGAGCCTAAACTGGAGTTGTATTTATTTTCTATGAATTTTTTAATTTTTGGATTAGAAACTAGTAAATTTACCAGTGGCAGTATACCACCCGTCTATCTTAAGTAAACCACCTGTAAACCCATGTGCTAATTGTAGATAGTGAACTCGACTTTTTGCAAAAGTATACAGCCAGTTTGCCATGGTATACCAGCTGCTAACTTGAACCAAGAACCCAACATTGCTTACCTTATAATCCCTTAATGTCTTGCAACATTTCCAACACTATCCTAGGTAATTTATGAACCTTATTAGAGACTAAAATATATAGATTTACACATAATTCATTTATAGATGTGGTTATATGTTGTGCTTTAGTTTTAATTATCCTTATGCACGTCTTATGATCAAGAATGTGTGGAGCTAACGTTAATTAATCCCGAGATTAAAGGATTGTTGATAAACTTGGAAGGTAGGGATTCTATTATTAATCTTTTGTAAGGTTTTTATGGAATTAAAATTGATTGTTTTACCACAAAATATATGTATCTATGTTGAATTGTTATTTTATGAGAATCACATATGAAACAATGACATGAACTCGCCCTGTATTGATTAACGAGGAACATAATGAATTAACATATGTTGTTATAAGTTGGGAAGCATGGTTAGAAAAATTGACTCTTTAAATAATGATTAAACATTGAGAAATGGTGAGACGTGAAGAGGGCAGTGGTTATGTCCTTGGGCACGAATACCCTAAAAGGTAAAATAGGGGGAGGTGATGACGCACCCTTGGGTAGAAAGTCCCAAAACACACTATACAGGAATCGACTTGGTGAGGACTCGGAGCTTGATGTCCCCTCACCGGAATACCCTCGGAATGTTTGGAGGATAGCCAAGCACGCCCATTTGGGTTTCGATAGGTTGAGCGTTACTTTATTTAATGTGATACCTAAAAATAATGATGAATTGTAATATTTGTATATATATATATAAGTGTGAAACTTGGTAATGATTAACTATAGTATCCACGAGATATGATAATAATAAACCTCATAATCTGGTATATGATGTAAATTAACTAACCATGCAGTTTTAATGTGGTAATGAATAAAACCTTAAGGTGAGTAATGATTTTCTCTATTGGACATGTCGATGCTCATCCCTATCATATTTACATCCCTCAGGTGGAACTCAGTGCAACTTATCTGACGAGGAATAGGCAACAACACCGTTGATTTCGTGTTGGAAGATCTTTGTTTAATTATAACTCGTCTAGATTATGTAAGATTCGTATTTCTTTTGTGATGGCTATATTAAGTTATTTAAGAATTGTACTATGGTGATGATGACTGTATTTTTAATATTTGGTGCTATACTAAAAACTGTGGTTTGTATTTTAAATATTTTTTTTTATTTTTGTTTAAAGACCCATGAGCATTGTTTAATGGATTTAAATAATATTGAATCTAAGTTTATTTTTATTTATTCAATACTGCTAACCCTCACACAAGGGCGTTAGAAACATTAACATTAATTAATATCCTTTTGATATAATTTAGTAAAAGTTAGAGATATTTTAGAAAATATAACATTAACATCCTTTTGATTTTTGATCCTAAAATAAGAGTCCTATTGTTAAATAGAATTGACAACACCAAAAAAAGATATACATATAGTAAGATCGTAACTTACAATACCACTTGTGCCTATCAGTACTTAACAAAATAATGCAGTTCCCATATACATGCCAAAATACATCTGCAAATTCCAAGTGCACAAACCAAAAAAAAGTTGTCCAAATCACACAACAAAAAAGGCCTTAAAGTAGGCATATTAAGTTTAGTACAACACATACTAAATAAGTTTCAATGCTACTATCAAATTGTTCTAAAACTAAGGAGCTAGCTGAGAAAGTCCCTCTGCATCGGGCTGGTTGCTTGAAGCATCAATAACAGAAGGTGCAGCTGCATTACTTGTGTACCTATTACAAGTATTATTGTTATGACCCTGACAGCCACATGAAGTACATGTAATGATCACACGAGTCCTCCAAAGCTTTTTATTCCTTGTTCTTCCATCTTCATACTCTCCTGGTTCCTTGCGCCTCACTTTCTTTGATCCGCCTCGTTAATTCTTGAATTTGTAAGGGTATTCGGGCCACACATGTATATTATAGCTACCCTAATTGGCCCTTAAGAAACAAACATGTCATACAAACCTGAGTTACTTACTATGACATAAAACATCTGCTGACCAGGGGGTTTATTAAAAAAAAAAAAATCCTTTTGTTTGTAGCCCATGTCCCTAGCAATCCTCCTAAATCAAAATAAGACCAATGATAACTATTCACCCAGTCCAAAAAGGTTACCTTCTCACCCACATGCGCAGGAATCTCATCCTGCCCATAAATGCCCCCACCCTTGCCTGATGTACTTTAGTTGTATATATTTCAAACCTATCAAGAGTTGTTCAAAATGCATATATTTTTAAGTGTAAAAAAAAAAAAAAAACCAAGATAAAACTGAACATGCAAACACACGAAGTGCAAGAAAACACCAAAATGCAAAATCATCAGATTAATAACATAAACTTCTTACTCAATATAACACCAAAATGCATAAACAGATCCCAGATCATTCAAAATATAAACTTATAATAAAATATATCATAACCCTAAAAAAAATCACAAAACAATATATTAATATACAAAAAATAAATGAACACAAACTAAAGAAAACCAAACAAAAAAAAGCATACAACATGGAATCCACAAGTGTCACTAAAAAAAGTTCATAAAGACCTATTAAAATATCTCTGCAGCAAAGCAAAAACCCATTTAAAAAATTCAAAAAAAAACCCATAAAACCCATTAAAATACTCTCAGACATAGCAATTTCTCTGTTACCTATTACCAAAATTAACACACAAAGAACATTTCATCAAACAAAAAGTACACATGTGAAAAACAAGAAACAAAAATGCATAAAACTCACGGTATGAAGGTTGAAAACTGCCTTTGGAACGAAGAATCGCCATTCTCTTTTGAATCGGTCTTCAATCGCAACGTTTTCAACAAAAACCCTAGAAGTAATAAAGAGAGGAAAGAAAACAAAGAAGAGGAGAGGAGAAGAGAGGAATTTGATTTTTAGAGATAAGAGAAAAAATTTTAGGGTTTTTTTTCTTCTTTAACCATTCAAATTCCCTTCCAAACAGAGCACAATTGTAGATAGATTGGTAAATTTGAAAAAAGGGTTAAAAAAAATTTAAAATTAAGTAAACGAGCTCTTTTTTAGATGTAACCGCCTCGAAAAGAGGCCCACGTGACATGCACGTGGTCCAAAAAAGTAAAAGAAAAAGTAACGTCCGGCACGCATCTTAAGTGGTTGTTTGGAAGAGTGGCGGGAACCACTTTTATTGTAGCATGTGAGAGTTTTACACTGTAGCAAAATTTTTTATTGTTACTGTAGCATGTGAGAACTTTTTACTGTTTATAACTGGGTTTGTGATGGGAACTGAGTGGTTCCCACCACTACCAAACACCCCCTAAATCTTTTATGCCTCGGGCTCAATGAAGTTAAAAAAAAATCTTTTAAAAAGTTTAAAGGCTTATTAAGCAATTTATTTTATTTTTTTTCTTTTTTGTCTTTATATATATTTTTACTCATTTTTTCTTTAAGAATATTTTATTCAATTTCTTAAACTAACTTTTCTAAATCAACTCAAATGTTGTGTTAGTGATCAAACCTGTTAAAACCTGACGGAATTTGATTGAAAGATTTTTATTACAACTGATTAAGAAATTCAGGAGCTGTTTTATCATGTTTAAAAGAAAATTGATTGAACTGTCGTCTACTAAGGTATGTTTGTTTCAGTATTTGAATCACAGTTTAAATTATTTTATTATAGTATTTTTTCTCATAAAAATTTAAATCTTTATACAAATACCTTACTCAAATAATTTAGGAAGTATTTATATTAATTACCTTAAAAAAAGTTTAAAAAACGGTCTACTATGTAATTTTCTCAAATAATAAGGTAAATTTTATTATTTAAAAAAAAAAAAAAACCCTTCTGATATCTTGCTTCCCGAGTTCCAAGTCCGCCGTCTGAAGAGTCTCCGTCTTGGCTTCACCGACAAATACTCGAGTCTTGCGCCGAGAGATCCTCCACCGGAGATATTCGTTCCGTCGCCTAACCACTTGCCGAAGCACAGGGTCGGGCACACAATTGACGCTAGCTGGACCGGCTTCACTCAGCCTCCATATTCGACAGTAGGCAAGTTTAAAGCTTCATCTGCCTTTTTTTTTCCTACTTCGACGGTGCATTTCTTCTTCATTTTAAGAGAAATCACTGTTGACGACTTTGTTCAACTAACATCTTTTATCGATTACATTGATTATTTGCCGTTTTCTGTGGTTCCTTTAGTTCGTATGAAGATTATGCACACTAACCGTTTGATGAAAGGTTTGAGAGAACAATAGAGAGTTTCTCTGCTTTATAGATTTTACTTCACAGCCTATTGGTTCTTAGAATTGTTATCTTGTGGAACATCTTTGAGAAAAATATGTTCAAGTGATTTATCTTTTAATAATTGCGTTCCTTTTGTCCTTAATGATTTGGTGGGTTTAATTGATAGTTTAACTTACTTAACATTGTTTGGATGCCTCCTAGGTTTCATTTCGTGGGGATTTACATCTGGGAGACTTGATATTCATTTTAATGTTTACGGGATTAAGTACCGTGAGTCACATTCATTCGACATTCGTCACGAACTTGCACAAAAGGAGATTCTCATGTATGTTTTTTTGTTTTTATTTTATCATAATCACAAATTCCTTAAAAGTTTGTCCTGACACGTGTTTTTTTATTGTAGGTCTTAGGCAGGAAAAATCGTTTCTTTCCAATGTTAAGCCCCATGAAAAGAAGAAAGTTGGTTTTGGAGTCATCAAGTCAGAAGGAGGCTCCTTTACTGATGAAGAACATAAAAAGAACAGACCTTTAGTCAAGATGTGTGGTGTAACATCAGCTAAAGACGCAGC
>CAMOHE010046096.1:0-24715 GCA_946598075.1 Artocarpus hirsutus
TTTTAGAAAAACAAATCTAACCTTGAATCCGAGCTTTGATTTGCATTTATAAATGTTAAATCTTGCTTCCTAGCTCCCAATTCATTGAAAACCAAAGCTTGAATTCAAAATTTGAATTTGAGAGAGAGAGGAGGGAAAGAACAACGAGTGAAGGGAGAGAAAGAGAGAAGGTGAGAGCTGGAAATGAGAGAGAGAACAAGAGAGAGAGTGAATGGAAGAGAGAGAAAGAGAGAGAGGGTTTAAATTAAAGGCGAATGAAGTTAGTTCGGTAAAATACCATGTCCAATACATGATTTTCAAGGAAAAGGATATTTTAAACATTTGACAAATTATTTAGTTGCAAAAACCAAATTAACAATTTAAAGTAATAAAAAATAATTAAAAGTGATATCAATTTAAAAATACCACAAGATAGTTGAATTAAATTCAAATCATATCATGGCACATTAATTCACCATTTTTAACACACTACTTACACCTAATTAATTTCGGGGTGCTACAAGTAATTAAGAAATTAATAGTCAATCTAGAAACAAAGTTTAAACTGCTCTTGGTACTTCCAAAACAAGCAAGGACTTCAGTTCAAGTTGAAAATTTAATTGTGTGGTCATATGTTATGTTGTACTTTTGACATTTTAGTTGGTTGTTGGTAAACTTTAATTTGTATTATTATGATTTCTTAGTTTGGTTTTTAGTTTGTATCAAAACTTTAAAGGATAAACCTTTAAATATTTAACTTTATTTTGTGTCAGGTAGATTTTTTTTTAATATTAAGTACAGACTGCCTAAACCGCTAATGAGTGGTTTGGATTGATTTGATTTTTGTAAAAATATTAACCTGCCTAAACTGTACATCAAAAAAAAAATTTTGTTTTTAATGTGGCTAGTGGTTTGTAGTAAAAAACCGTCCAAATCGCCCGCAAACGCCATTAATGTGCAAAGTTCCCTCTTTCATAAGTGGCTCACTTGATGTTCATTTTTGTCTTAAAACAAATAACATAATTTTTATTTAAATGTGCACTTGGTCTCTAGTACTTCTTTTATTGCATGAAAAGGAAATGGAATGTAAGAAGTAATTTACTTTCCTTTTAAATAATGAGTTTTAACACCCTGAAATTAATTAAATATTATTAATATGTAAAATAGTGGATTAGTGTGCCATAATGAATATTTTAAACTTAATCTAGTTATTTTGTGAAGTTTTCAGGTTTAAGTTGTTTTTGATAATTTTAATGATTTTTAATTACTCTTGACTATTTTAATTGTTATTTTAAATTTTGAAACAAAACAATTTATCAAATACTGAAATATGCTCGTTTTATAAAACTGTGGGCAGTACACGATTTTCACACAGTAAAATCGCTCACTGTTTTCCTTTATTTAAGCTCTCTCACTCTCCCTTCTCTCTTCACTCTCCTGCCCGTCTTTTCTCTCTCTCCCGTTCATTCACTCTCTCTCCCTCTATCTCTCCTTCTCTCTCAAATTCTCTCAAAAATTTTTGAAACAAAATTCAATTTCAAGCTTCAAGTTAGTGGATTGGAGGCTCGAGAACGAGATTTAAGAACTACAAGCTCGATTCAAAGATTAATCCAAGGTTAGTTTTCAAATTTTTAAAACTTTTTAAATTTTTCAATTTTTCTTGCATTTCAAAATCTAAGCTTTTCTAAGCTTAGAAAACCTTCAATCTAAGTTAGAGGAACTTAGAATAACTGCAATATAAACTTTGTTTCATCAAAAACAGATTTAAATCAAGATTTTTCATTTTTCTCCATTTTTCTCTATTTTTTAATTTATTAGAAAATTTTGTTTAAAACTTGTTTTAGAGCATTAAAAAGTAATCTACTATGTTTTTCTATCAATTATGATCATTACCCATGCTTGAGAATTGAGAAAACAAGTTGAAATTGAAGATTTGGGCTCGGGAAGGCCGAGACCCGTGCCTAGAAAATTCTTGAATTTTTCTAAATCAACAGGCCGAACTTCGTGTTCGATAGGCTAGATTTATGTGTTCGGCAGGCCAGATTCATTCGACCGGCAGGCCAAATCTGGAAAAGTTTGGTCGACCGGACCTAGTTTTTCGACAAACCGAACTGTGTAGTTCGGTTAGCCGAACCAGAGCGACCGGTAGGTCAACCAGGCATGGTGAAATTTTGTGATTTTTCACCTATTTTCACCGTTTTGAACCTCGATTAAAATTTCAACTTTGTAAAATGATTTTATAAACCTAAATGGCACACTAGGACACCGTGAGATGATTTAGTAACATAAGATATCTTGAGTTAGATACTGATAAACTAAGTTATTATATATTTAAGGTTGTATGTGAATCTGCGGAGCTAACGTATAGCAGACCGGGATTACGGTGTAGGACACAGACACGAGTATCGAGGTAGGACTTCTACCCCTTTCCTTTGGTAACCCCATTTAAAAAAAAATGATTTTGGCCTAAAAGGGATTTTTATCAAATGTTTTCAATAACTGATTGAAAGAGGATTTTATTGAATGTTTCTACAAACGGTAGGCTGAGGTGGTTTTCATAATATACCTCACAATGAATGTAAATGATTGTATTTGGTAAAAAAAGATTTTGATAATCATGAAAAGATATATATATATATATATATATATTTATATTGGGGCATGATGCTACATTAGAGATCGGGTCGTGTAGTACGCGACCTTAGGGGCAGGTCCCGAAACCCAACTGGGCCACTACGGTAGTGATTTACATATGGTTTTCTTAGGAAAAGAAAATGTTATTCTTTCTGGTCGACCTATAAAATTGTTTCAGTAAGATAAGTCTTTATTGGATTCTTATTTATGCATTTATGTAATTATTCAATTATTTATTTATTTATTTATTTAATCATTCAAGTTCATTTTCTAAATGTTTGTTTGTTTAATGAAATTTCTTTTAAAATTAAATGTTTTGAATAAATAGTCCTACTGAGCCTTTCGCTCACATTTTATTTGTCTTAAAACCTTTCCCCTAGGTGGATTTTAGCTTAGGTTTGAAGAGGAGTCCATAGACAAAACTCACGGGCAGTAGAGGGATTAAATAGGTTATTTGAATTACATAAATCAAGGCATGTAATTTTCTAACTCTTTCTCTTTATTTGGACTGTGGTTGTAAATATATATTGTCAGTACTGTGTGTATGCACAAGATGTGAGTCAGTGGGACCTATTCTCGTTTCACCTTCTATTTTATTATTACATATTATTTTATTATCTCCTTATCACTTGTTTTATTCTATTATTTTATTTGTTCAAGTATTATAACTGTTCGCTTTAAATAAACGATTTTAAAATTATCACATTTTTGTTTATAAATTTAATTCTAAAACCCAAATTTTATTTAAATCTCTATTTAATTAACTTAATTTATCCGCCACGTCACATCTCGTACTCTAGGACGTGACATGAGTTTACTTACAAAACCATTACTAAGAGCTTTGTGGGTCAACACGATATAAGAAATGAAGAAAAGGAATACCAATCGTCTCATATCCTTTAGTATTGATTGCTTATCGAAGGAAATGAATACCATTTTTACTTAAATATTCATATTCAATTATTATTATTTAACAACAATTAATTATATAAAAAAAAGATATTTTAATAATTACATTGAATGAGATCTACATTCAGAAATGAATAAAACACCAGAAAAGGAAAATATATTGTTACATTATAACGTCCAATAATTAAGTAAATACTAAAAAAATGAATAATACTCATTCTCGTTAATGTACTTTTCTTTTAATCCCATTATTTTTTTTTTCTTTACATTCTTAACCGTTTGGTAAACATGCCCTAGTCTCTTGCAACAGCAACTTTTCTCACAGCAAGACAGTCTACCCCTCTAGTTTCTATCCATTGGGTTCCTTCCTTTCATCCAAAATAATCGTTAAATTATTCCCAAAAAAAAAGGTCTATACCAACATATGACATATCCAAAGGTCGTTTACCTCGTGTACAGGTTAGGGAAAAAAAAAGGAGCTTATGTTCTTGAATTTGAAATTATTTATTTATTTGGAAGTACGCTTGATATAAAATGCACTCTTCCCTCGTAGAAGTTTGAAGTCTGAAAAAACTCTCCCTCTTTTAGACTAAAGTTCTTATATTATTAAAGACAAAGGCTTTCTGAAATTTGATAACTTTATTAATAAAATTGTTGTCTTACTTGATCAATAACATGGTAAACTAAAGCAGAAGAGTCTAATATCATATTTCCTTGTACATTTAATTAGTTTACATGAATTTATATTGCAAACACGTACGATTGTCATTTCTATATTGGTATACATATCATCATTCATCACGCAGCAATTTAATTAGCTAGCTCAAATTCTATTAAATACTTTATTATCTTCTCAGTAACGATGACGTCAAAGAGGTTAGTAAAACAGTTTAGTTCAAATTGAACAAAAAAAACCAACTTTATAAAGGGGAAAAAAGAGAGGAAATACATGTGTTTTCTTCAAAGATGAGAATGGCTTTCCACCGAAAATGATGAGGACCATGTTGCGACCTTTCCACAATACATATTTATGCGGTCTTTATAATAAATATTATGAGCTCCTTATAAATAAATATTAGTTAAATAGTGGGCAAAGGGTTCCTAGCCATCCAAATGAGCAATATTTGGATTATTTGTCTGCATGCACCTTCGAGAGAGCCTCATACTTGCCACGTTCACCTATATAACTCGGTGCCACGTGTTATGCTCCATTGACACCGAGCTTCTAGATTTTGGATAATTACATGAACAAAATACACAAGTGGCATAAAATACTAGCACCATGTTCACAAAAGATACGAAATTTTCTTATCTAATCTGAAACCTATTCAAATTTATAAGAACAAGGGTCAATGAGACATATAACTCTCTTTTATTTGTAGAGTTAAAATGTGTCTTCAGGCTATAAATATTTTTTATATATCCCAATGTATATATATATATGAAGATATTAATGACTTAATTAATAATATTGTTAGTTTTAATTTATTTTTTAGAATATACATATTTAACATTTTAAATAAATTATGATATTATTATATTTAAAAAATCTCTGAAATTAGGCTATTTGTTGTTTAAGTTTAAATTAATATCTAAAATAATGATTTTAAAATTTTCTCAGCTAAAAGATAGAATTTTTTTATGGAATCACGATTTTACTGACAAATTGAAATTAGGATATTGTAATTAAATTAATGATATAATATTTATTAAGTCTTTTTTTGTGTCTTGCAGGTTATATTATTAATATATCATTAAGTTATTGATACATAATGGCATTCATTTTTAAGACATCAAGTGGTAATGAAATTTTCATTAATAAGTAATTAAATAAATGAAGTAGTATTTGTTAAGTCTTTTGTGTGTCTTATAAGTTATATAATTGATATATCATTAAATTAATGATATTTAATGACATTTATTTTTTAAGACTTCAAGTTATAATGATACTTCCTATTTAGAGTGTGCTAATGTTATGGACTGATATACATTACATTAAGTTAATGATATTCATTTTTTTATTGTTTTTGTATTTTTTTAATTCTATTGTAAGTAATTTAATGACATGGATTTTTTTTTTTTTGTTGTTTAACTTACATTGTAATTAATTAAATATATATGTATTTCTCTAATATCATTTTTTTCCAACGACTCAACTATAAGAAAAATAAGAAGATTTGTTAAAAATAAAAATAAATACATGATAAACTCTACTTAGAGGGTATTTTTGGATTCTTAATATATGTAATTTAAAAAGGGGACATATAAGTGATATTTATGAAACGAAAACATATTTTAATTCACTTCTTAAAAAAGTGTCACATTGTGTAATTTTTACTAATTAACAAAGCATAAGTGTGAAACGAGTCGGCCCACACTACCCTCCTAATTGGACTGTCATTCGCAGTTCTCAACTTCCAATAACAGAAATGGGTGCATGAAGGAAAATTTCAAATTTATAATGTGGGATAAAAATTAATAGCATAATTTAATGAATTTTCAAAAATGCACCTACCATACAAAACCCCAACTTTCTCCTACTGTTGTTCCCTCTTCCCCAATTCCTCTCTTCTAATTGCCAGAGCTTTGTTGCCCTCATCGATGTTTACACTAAGCTGCACTGGGAGATCGCTACTAAGCTATGATGGGCTTTTGCTGCAGACATGTCTGCTTATGGAGCTCGCAAAGAAGACAATGTCCACAGCGACTTTGTCGCAACCTTCAACACTATTATGCTTACAATCTTCAACTTCATCAATGGAAGAGCTGGCGACAATGTGCAAGTCTATTCCGCAATGTAGAGAGAGGCGCATGACAGGGAGAGAGGATATTTTTAGGGTTAGAGTTAGGGTAAGGGTTAGGATTTTTTAAATTTATGGATGATTGAATTGGGGTAAAATTGAAAAACAACATGACTAAAACTTTAAAAAAATTTAAAAATGCTCCTTATTAACAAGTTAATTAATTATGCTATTTCTTTTCATCAATTTTAAAAATTTATTATTTTATATGATTTCTCTAACCCAAATTACAATAAATATTCCCTTTTTGAGACATTTGAAATAAATAGCTCAAATACAATAAGAGATTACTTTTATCCTTTTAGCCTCTGAAATAACATAGAATCTCTCCCTTTCTTTGTCTTCCTCTCTCTCTTCCTCTTTATGTTTCTCTCCTCTACCCCTCTTCCATTTGAGTATGAGAGTAAGTGCAATCATTGTCGGTGCCATTAATGGCTTTGAATCCATCTTTGACTCGCATATTTAGCTTCTTGAATGTTTGGTGAACATTTTTTTGTTTTATTTGCCCAGCACTAAGATTCTAGGTCATGTTGCTGGTATTGGAGGTAATATTATTTTAGACTTTCATTGGATTTCAACAACTTGGTCTTTCTTTTTTCCATTTCAAAGCAATTCATGCAAAAGCTTCAACTTCCCAAATAGTGTAAAAGCTGGACTTTGGATTCTTATTGTGTTGAAGTTATGAAATAGCACTCCTATAAGTGCTCGACTTAGTGGTTGATTGAAATTATTTGATTTTCATTCGAAGAGCTTGATTTTTATTTCAAGTTGAAGAGTAAACATTTTGGTAATACAGCATCTTGATAAAAAAATAAAAAAATAAAAAAAAAAAAAAAAAGAGAAGGAGAGAGAAGGGGGAGGGATGAGAGAAAATAGGTGTTTGGTTCATACAGGGGAGAAATTGAATGGCATTATTTTTTGGAAGTTGCGATGACCCAACTTCTCGAGTCATTTTTTAAGTCTTCTTAACTTAAACATAGTTAGAAAAATCGATTTGGTGACCCAGCAGAATTTTAAAAAATTTATTTAAACACCTAGAATCATACTCAGGTTGTTATAAACAATAAATAAATTTCTAATTAAAGCATACCAGTTAATGAACCGGAAGCAGCATGTCTAACTAAAAATCTCAACCTTCAGATCTTTAATGTTATGACTCTTCCTTCTAGTGGTTGTGTGTGTGGGCAAAACTTGGTAGAAATTCACTCAGACTCTCCTTTTAGAAAGTTTGCTCTATAGCAATCTCTCTTTTTCCACTCTCTTAATAAAGGAGGAGCAAAGGCCTCCATTTATAATGTTGGTTGAAGGAAGTAAAAGTCTATAAGGATTATAAGAGAATTTACTCTCTCTTCTCTATATTGTGCACACCAACATCGTTGGGGGCCACCTCAGTATACACACCTATCTCCTGTAGAGTGGAATTCAAATTTCAATCAATCACAATGTAGAATTCTGGGATTATCTGCATCATCTAGGATAATTCATATTTAAATAATTCTAATTTAAATTAGAATTCAATTCTTCAAAATAATTATCTAATTTAAATAATTATGAATGATTATCCTTTATTCGAATTTAAATAAATTATGATTTAAATTAATTATTCAAATATAAATAATTAATCATAACAAAATCTCAATAATTAAATTTGAATAAATATGACTATGAAATTAACTAATTAATTAAATAATTACAAAAATTACCTTCATGTAGACGGCCACAGTCTAGTAAGACTGTGTTATGCCCTCCAAACCAGGGTAGTGACATGGTGGTTAAATTATAATATTAAATTAAGATTAATCTTAAACATCGATAATGAACTTTTATTTTAAAGAACATTATCGTAAATATTTTAATAAAACTAACAAAAATTTTGCCAAATTAAACCAACTTGGAACTAAACTTAAAATGTGGCATATAAGTATTAATATATTATTCGAGATTAACCATATGATACAAACGGTAAGAATTCTCGATTTCAAATAAAGTTGTTTTTATATATATCTGCACTACTCACGTTTATTTTCTTTATTGTTATTTAAATGATGTTTTAGAACTAAAGTCTTCATGAGCCTTTCACTCATAATTTCTACTTGTTTTACTTGTTCTCCCCCAACACCCACCCCCCCCCCCCCCCCCCCCCCACCCCCCCCCCCCCCCCCACTAAAGGAGGTTTGCAGTACATAGTTGAGTGGATTGTTGTTAATTGCTCGCAATGTTCGTGAGTAGAGTCATATTCCTATTTTCATTATCAAGACATGTAATAACGAGACTATTTTCATGCACTGTGATTTATCTTGATGGATTGTAGTTTGGTTATATTTTCCTTCAAGTCTAGATTATGTATATACTACTGTATGGTCTGGTGGGACTTAGACAATATTTGGCAGATTTTTAATTATTTATGACTTTGAGGTTATTTCAGTAACCATAGTGGCCTAGGCCAAGTTTGAGGACCTACCCTCTAGGTCGCTTTCTATACGACCTAAACTCTATATGGCAACATGCATTTAAAACACAACCAACCAAGGTTCTTATACCTTTTGGTGTTTGAAAATCTTTCAAACACATTATATCACTTAGATGTGCTTATTCAGAGATATGGACATATTATCTTAAAATCATTTCTTTAATAAACATATATTTAACATATTTAAAAATAATTCAATTCTTAAAATCATTTATGAATATATTTTGTGGCCAAATATTATTAAAAACATGGCTACAAGAAAGGGGATATAGAGTCCTTCCTTAATTTCCCATCACCAAAACACACTTAAACTATAGTCTTACTTCACTAAACGTTAGCTCCAAGGGAATAGCGAACAACCATAAGTGTAAACTTGATTAATAATATCAAAACCTAGACAAAAATATATTATTATGCAAATTCATGGTTTCTTAGTGTGTCATTACTATTTTAAAATCGCATGGCTATACATATAACATTTATTCACTATATAAAACACATTTAGAACTCAATTTGGAACAAATGGGGTTTGGGTGGCTCAAATAGTGCCCTCTGGTGCAGCACAGTCAACCGCGGTATACTACCCGCGATCGCCTGCATGTCATGCGGTAGCACGGTTAACCGTGTTACAAAAACCGCAGCGTCGCAAGTGGCAGTGCTCTATTTCAAACACCTGAAGTCAAATCAAGTTCAAACTTACCAAAATCACTTGTAATGCATCCGAAATATGTTCTAATGGTCCAAAACATTATATGAATCATATAAACTCATTTTCACACACATGTAATTATGCTTTACCATCTTTCTAATATTTTTCCTATTTAATCCAAAAGTAACAAAAATAAACACAAGAGCATGTTTAATCTAAGTTTATGGGTGCAAAATGATCAAATAAACTTTCATGAATTATGAGTGAATTTCATAAAAAATTTTCTTCATCATTCTCAAAGGTTAAAATCAAGATTAAAAGCACTCTCACTAACATGCAAGCTTAGACTTAACATTGAAAAACTTCTAGAAACAAAATTGACAATAAAATATTAATGTCCAGACCCAAGAAAATGTATTTAGGAAACTAATTCAATACTAGAGCATTCAAGGAATGTTTAAATCAGTTTAGAACATTTCTAACCTCAAAACACTTGAAGATTTAGGTCTGGATATCATGTTCAACTTTTGAGTAAGTTTGCAATGGTTGGGCTTTTTTTCTATTTTAGTGAGTAGAACTTGGAGGAAAGAGAAAGGGAGGAAAAACATGAAAGAAATAGAGAGAGGAATAGTTGAAAGTTTTAATGGCTTTTATTCAAATTTTCTGAGGGGCTTCTAAATAAGAAACATAGGATTGTCCATGGTTTCTTAAGAGGGGTTTTTAGTTTTTCACGTGATTTTGGTTTGAGTAGTTTAGGGGACCTACTTTGGATTTTGGCAATTTTGGGTCTGATTTTTAAATAATTAAATTAGGGGAAAAAATGTTGTGATTTAATTAAAACTAATAAAATACTTCAAATAATATCTAGAAATTTATTTTAAAAGAATTTAATAATTGCAGAAAATAAATTAAACTAAATTAAATGATTTGGAAAACAAAATTTTTAAAAGTGTTAATTCTAAAATCTTAATTAGGCACAATGATCACTAATTTGCACACTAATTTTAATTTATTGAATTTGGGACATTATAGACTAAGTCAGGCGCCATGCATAGTCCAACTAGATTGTTGGGTTTGTACACTGATAGGCTTAGTAACCTGTTTGGCATAAGCTCCTGTATTTCCTATAGTAAACCATCTTCTAAACAACTAGTCAACAAATTCATGCGCTAGCATCAAGACCCGATGGATATATATTTATCAAACTCTAATGATTACAGATAAATTAATCCCTATTTAATTATCTATTTATTTATTAACTATGGCCACTCCACTAAAGAACAGAAGTTGCACTATGGATAATATATCACATTACGAGATTTTATAAATTAGTCTTTGTCCAAGAACTCTATTGTGGTCTGGTAGATTCGTTGGGTATGACTTATCGGGGTAGTACACGCATTGGTCTCTAATTTGCTAGCATTAATGAAGACATGGCTAGAATAATGAGTGAATTCATATAAGATGACTTTGGTAAGACTTCCAACAGGTGGTTAGGATGATTAAGCTAGGATTTAATCAAAGAAGACAGCTTTGAGGACCCACTCTATTGCCAAAAAACCAAAAAGAAAAAACCTGCAATAAAACACAAAAAGCACAAGGAAATATAACAACATAGGAACTAGCATGAGCCATGACAGTGGGAGGAGTAGTCAATGGTTAATGAAGGAATAGCTTCAGAAGATAGAGACAAAGCTACCTCCATCATCAGAGCTAGACTATTTATGTAGATCGACAGGAGGATAACTAACATGCAAAGTTCCAACGTTCTTTAGATTTTCTTGAGAATTTGCTCGGAGACGAACATAAGTCGCCTCCATTGTCTAGGAGGTTTGACTAAGATTGACCATCTATTTTTTGAAGAGCTAATAAGCATGCTTCTGCCTCTAATGCAAGGTCTTTCCATCTTTGCCAAGTCTAAAATTTTGTCGCCCTATCATAGCTCTTTTAAAATTTCAGGTAGGAATTGTTGACAAAGGGACACGTACTTCACTCAAGTAAAGGTTATCTTGTCATAGACGGAGCCTCTCTAGAGGCATGCTAGGTACTCTAGTGCTAGGGGTGGCAGCTATTGCGGTGCCTCAACAGCCGTTCATTGCGTTAAAGGTCGCACTACCACAGTTAGCTCCCGTATGGAGTCATTGGCATTCCGTGTAGCTTCTTATCCAACTGCTGACCCTAGCTTAAACCAGGCTAGTCAGGGCCTACCCTAGCCCTAGGGTGCTTGGTTAAGGTCTATGTTGCTCCCTGATCCCTTCGATCAAGTCGCATCATCCTGAGCCTAACACCCTATTGCCATGGAGTGAACTAAGTGCTACAAAGGCGTAGTGCTTTCCTTCTAGTGCCAAATGTTGATTGTCAACACTACGTGTGGCTGCACATGGTGGTCAAACTACCTTACCCTGCTCTTCTCAACTTCACTGGTTAGCCTTATAAGAAAAGAGAATACTTCAGAGGTCAAAAGGGGACACTAGTGTAGTGATAGCCAAGGACCCTCTGACGCTTGAGTCAGGTACTTGGCAGGTCAAAAGAGAGACTGAGGGTAAGTTAGAGAGTGTCCACTTACTTTAGTGGTAAAGTAAGTGCTCCTATTTATAGCTCACCACTTGGACCGGGCATAAAGCAGGTTTGACCCTTGACTCGAGTGCTCTGTATGGTGGTGTCAAGAGAGTTAGCAACAGGCGTCATAATTCTGGTGGCAGAGGGACTAGCCTCATCCAGGGCTATGATGGTGCCACGAGAGCTTGTGAGCAACTTGGCTGTCGTCATGTTGATTATGACATACCCATGCCAAACAAGGGACGTGTGACTGTCAGATGCATACCAAGGTGGCATTCTTTTCGTACCCTGGTCAGTGGTGACCAAGCTCTAGGGGACCCTAGTCCAACCAGTTGGTGGGGGATGTGAAGAAGTATTGGGCCAACCCTTGCCAATTAGCCTAGTCAGTACCAACCCAACCTACTATTTCTGGTGCTTCCCGAGCACATCCCCGACACTTGGTGCTCCATTGCTAGGTTTTCCTCAATATTTTTGCTACAAAAATGATTTCTAATCTTGGATTACAATTCCTTGGACAACGCTAAGGCAAAAATAAAGTTTTGGGACTACTTTTGAAGGTGAAAAGGAAGGCTTTTGGGATTGTTTTCCTCCATCACCCATTTATTTCAATTTAATTAACTTTAAAATCCCCTCAAACGAGAGTTAAAATCGAATCAATCTAAAGCAAATCAGCTTATTGACTACTAATGGCCTACCAACCCATGGCCCACAATAATTCCCAAGCATGGCTTAGGTCCACAAAACGAGCCCATCAATGCCATAGGATGAGGATGTTGGCTTAGGCTGTCGGAGGGGCCTAGCACAAAATTGGCCCTCAACAACATCTCATGCATATGTGTATCTCTATAAGTTATCCATAATCGGATGAAGGACATAATTCTAGTTTACCTTCCGTGTATTTTATCTCAAAGTTCAATTATTTCACTTATTTGGAAAATTTCACTTATAAATAATACAAATAAAAAAATTATCTGGTTACCTCAAGTATCCAAATGATTAAGGCGTTGTTCTTTTTCAAATTCCTGAATAATGCCTTTTGAAGGATAACATTAACTCTTTGCTCTTTAGACTATTAATCTTGGTCTTGTTTCTATACCACATATAAACTCCATATATGCCCGATCCCAAGATTTAGTTATAATAGTCATGGACCACTTGTTTGCTTAAATGTTATTATGATAAAAGTAATATGAGGACCATTATTAACACATAAAATATTCCTAATATTGTTTATTTATTAATTTAATCAAAAATGTCTTTAATTGCAAATAAAATATTTGTTCCTCAGGGTGGCACCGATCCTAACAAACATTATCGTTCTTACATGATAAAACTTGTATGTAAATGTGTAGAACAATTTTCTTTTTAAAAAGGTCATTCTAACTTTATTTGTAACTTTAGTGTAACAAAAACTATAATAGGTTTATATTACTTAAAATATTTTTACAACACCAGTAAAAATTATATTATAAAGTAAGTATTTAACAACTCACACCAAAACCATACTTGTTTACTACTATAATAATCAATCCTTCTTTCGAAAACAACAATGAAACTAAATTACAATGATATCCATAACCCAATCTTCGTAAAATATCCATGCACTCTATCTAGTTCTCATTTCTTATTTCAGCCTCTTGGGGAGAATTTCTATAGCATGAGGGAACTAGATAAGCTTTCACTTAGTAAGTTCTAACATGTCTCACAAAACATTTTATGAGCATCAATATAATGCATGATTCTATTAATACTTTATTATGAACTTCGTTTTTAGTTTACTTATCTTGAATTCGTGCCCAAAGGCACATACCAAATGTGTAAGACCATCAAACACTAACGTTGTAACTCAACTTAATCCTCACCTTAGGCAGGGATCTACACCTTCCTGATGCACCCCTTAGGTCTAAAGGATTAAAATTTACATAAATTTCTCTCCTTAACTTGAGTGGTTGGTACGACTCTTTTTATCTTATTTGGATTACCAACTTTATAATCTTATGAACATACTTCATGTTATGACTTGACATTTAACTTTATATCATATGAAACATCCATCACTTCTTGATAGGTATATCAAATGCAAACATTCTTCAATCAAGCATCAAGCATTGAAAATCATAGCCTTATACCATAGGTGAGGTTAAAACCGCTACTTTGTTCTTACGCTTGTGTTTCTAACTAAACTTTTCTACTTATAAGTTGGCTCTATATTCTACAAGAGTAGTACTCGATCGTTAGCTTAAACCTTTACTGCTAGCTTATTTTTATACCTCTAGCTTTGACAAACTATTGTCGGACCTTGCGTTCTTTTATACAGTTTAGAACTTATCATTATGTATAACATTTTTTCCTTAAAGGCTTTAAGCTAATTTAAAAGGGTTCGAGGCTTGCTTTTGAATTATTTCAAAAGCTTCGTAATTGGATTTTTTAAAATTCATAAATTAAAATTTGTATGGAATATCAAATACCTCTCTTTATAGACCTTGCTAGTTACGACGAAATCTATAACTTTTGTGTTTTAACCTTTTTCAAAATCAAACATCTTGAAAGTGTGACACTCATTATTTTTTAATGAGTATCATTATAATTAAATTAATTATTAGTGTGCCAAATTAAAAATTTTTGTTTCATCCAAAATCTATTCTACATTATTTATTTCTACCTATTTTCAAATTTTCTAAAAATTTCCAAATACCTATTTAGTATATTTACCAAAATTTCCTTGGAACTTTTAATTAATTACAAAAAATGCTATTTGGTATTAGTTGCTCCAAAAGTCTCCAATGGAGACTTGATTTTATTTGCCACCCCCTTTGTCTCCTGCACCTTCTTCCTCTTCCCTTTCTTTTTCTTCTTCTTTTTTTTCTTTCTTCCCACGAGACACTTTCTCTCTTTCTCTCTTATTTTCTCTTCTTTGTCTCTTCCTTGTTTGCTTTAAAACCAAGAGCATAAATCTAGCTACAAGATAACCAAGAGAGAAATCTGAAGTTATTTTCTTAGATCTTCCAAAATCACAAAACAAAGATCAAGGATTTTTGTCAAACAAAATCCGTAATTTTTTTCAAACTTGAGGTAAGGTTTTCTAAGCTAAAACTTTGATTTAAATTTGTGTTTTAGCATGAGAATTATGAGAAATATGTTTTTGATGTTTGTGGGTAATTATACATTGTTTTTAAATCTTGATTTACGTAGATTTTTGTTTAAAATAAGTTTTTGAGTTAGTTTTAAAAAGTTTTGATTTTTTGTTTTGATTTGTATGTTGAGCATGAAAATTTGAGAAAAATGATCTACATGTGTTTAAGTGTGATATTTCATAGTTTTTGTGCATTTTTTATATCTTGGAAGTTAATAAAAAGGGGGTCAAATTGAGTTTTAAAGTTTGAAACCTTCAAAAATAGAAAACTGGATTTCAAGAAATTGTTCTATCAGTAGGCCGAACTCTGCCAAACCGGTAGGCCGAACCCTGTAGACTAGTAGGATGAACCTTACAGGTTAGCAAGTTGGTAGAGAGGTTTGAAATGTGTAGTTTGATTAATAGACCAAAAGTAACTGATCAGGCCGATCAAACAGTCAAACCTCATTTGTTTTTCATCATTTTGTGATACAAAATGTTCCAAGGATTTAATATTAATCATTATGGCATACTAACAAGAATATGTAGTAAATTAACATGATTATAGAGAAGGATTTAAGTTAAAGTATGGTTATTGTATACGTTATAAGATAACAAAGTACTTGAAGCTTACGTGATGAACTTGGTATCGTGAACTGGAAGTTATCAGCATTGTATTCGCCAAAAGGTAGGAAATCTATCACTCATCTTTTGTGAGGTTTTATGAAGTTAAAATTGGTTTTTTATATGGCAAGATATATATATATATATATATATATATGTTGAATGGTTATTATATGAATATTATTAATGAAATAATAACATGAATTTGTCTTGTAATGTACAGCGAGGAATAAATTCATTTGACATGTATTGAATAAATTTAGAAGCATAGTTAGGAAATACACTTTACATACATAATAGTAGTGATTATGAGAGGAATAGTAAGATGTGAATAGGGCAGCGACTACATACTTTGGCACGAATACCCTAAAAGGTAAAATAAAAGGGAGGTAACAGCGCTCCCTTAGGTCAAAAGTCTCAGAACACACTGTATATGAATTGACTTAGTGAGGAACCGGACTTGATATCCCCTCACCCGACACTCATGGAATAATTAAAGAGTGGAAAAGTGAGCCAATTTAGGTATTGTTGAGTTGAGTGATTAGATACTCCATTGAAATGTAGATACCCAGGAACATTGATGAATCATGATATATATATATATATATATGTATGTATATGTAAGAAACTTGGTAATGATTAATGTAAGATATCCACGAAATATGATCATAATGAATCTTATAGGATGAATAATGTTGAAAACTAACCAGCCATACAGGTGTTAGACATAGTGCCCTAAGGAGTAAAATGCAGTAATATGTTTTTGGAGAAATTTTATCAACAAAGAGTTTATTCATTATTTATATACTAAATGTTGTCCTCTTTATGTTCATTTCTATAGAATGTATGATAAGCAAACAAAACTCTAAGACTGTCAGTCTAAACCTTTAAGAATTATGCATATGATGGACAAATTATGTGGAAGACATGAATATTAAAAGTGATGGTCTAAATCATAAGATCTACAATCAAGGGAATAAAGTTGGGCATTTTATTTATGCTAAGATTGTTATGTTGTCTACATCCCTAACAGGAGACGGCTTGTCTTGCTCATCGGAGTGAGACTTCGTGAGTAGAAACATTGGTATATTGTCATAAGTGACGATGTATTGGATCGAGACATAAAGTTTGAATGATTTACATTAATAATTTTGTTTGTACAAATCAATTCACTTTAGATGATCATATTTGTTGCGTCTTAATCCTGAAATGACTAATGGACCTATATTCTTGACTTATGTCTTTTGATGTACCAAAGGGTAACATCATAACTATTATGATGGTAAGCATATCGGTACGTTGGAGACATGACTCTTGATTGCGTAGACCTGTTATTCATAGATATGGAATCTATAGCTCTTTTGTAGAGTTAATAATATTCTTTTATATGCGTTATCCTATAATTAGAAGACTAGAGTATTCAACCATTTGGATACATAGGTGTAACCGAATGGTATACTATCTTTGGATAGTACGTATTCTAATAGTGAGATAAAGAGACGTAGGATAAAAACAATATGGAAGATAAAACGGAATTTATCCTTAAGTTGATTATGAATATCCTATGGGGATGTGAAACATTATGATATGCCATGAATGATTAAATTATTTGAAGCTTCGTACTTTTATATAGTTCAAGAGTGCAGCTCAAAGCTTTTAGTAGAGTAGTGTTAGAGTTAATAATAATAAAATATGCAAGTGGGATATTGTATTTTATAATTATAGGAGCTTGAACTATATATGTCTATTGGGTCCTCTTTGTTAGCTCATAATAAATTCTGTAACGATACGGCATGTTTTTCTTACATATTAGTGGCTTATGTTAAATTATTAGATTGGCTAAAATTCAATAAGATTTGGATAATTCATGTTAGTTTATCAATTGAATTAAATTTGTAAATTAATTCAAGATAAACATGTTGAATTATTTGGATAATATTTTATTTTCTATGGGATTATCTAGAAATAATTGTTTTAATCAGATAACTTCTCTATTAGGTAATTTGAATTAAAAATAAGGCTCTATCTAAGATTCTTAGGTGGAAAATAAGATATTGTCAAGGATCAAATTATTGCAAGTTCGATAGGCCGATCAATTAGTTTGGTCTGCCAATCGTGCGATAATCTATATACACATTTTAGAATCAATTTTTATTAGAAGTTGATCCAAATTTGAATTTCGAGGCTCTATCTAATAAGGCTTGACCCTAGCTATGACCTCTATAAATAGGGGGTGAGTTTTTCAGTTATTTAGATCAGTTGAGAAGTATAGAGTGAGTACTCTAGTTTGAGAAACTCTAAAACTCCTTAGGAGTTACTGTTTAACATTGTGAACTTTAGCTATGAGTCTTCTCAAATGGTTGGAAAGACATTCACCGGAGGAAGAGCTATATGACGTATGACCACCCACACTCTTTATAGATAGAGAATAGCAAAGAAGACCAATTGGTTAAGGCTTTTTTGGGAAGTTCTTCTCTTCACTAATTGCCTATTCTCTTCAACATACAAAAGCTTAATAAGATCTATGATAAATTTATTTATATAGCATGTCTAACTTGTGTTTAAAAAAAGACTCTGAATTAAAAATTTTAAAATGTCGCTGCATACTCGTTTTTTCAACAATTGGTATCAGAGCTATGGTTTTTACATAAATTTATAAGTTTGTGATTATGCTGTATATATAGATTATGTGATTTTCTTCTCTCCTATTCTTGAATTTGATTTTTTTGAGAGTTGGCACCCTAGCGTTTCTATATATTTAAATGTTATGATGAGATTATGTGGTGAATGTTGATTAATTAATTATGGTTGATTAAATTATTATTTAGTTATTTATTAGTTAATTAATTTATGCCAATTATGGTTCCTTAGAGGTTAGAATCTGTATCTAGGTTTTTTATGCAATTAGATGGTGGTCTATCATCACTATCTACGAATTATTATTTTAATTTTAATTTTATCAAATTTTATAATTAAATAATCATTCGGAGCAAAGATGGATCTAAAAGATAGATGATAGGAGTTCAGTAAATTTTCCTAAGTGTCTAAAATTTTAATGTTTTTTGAATTGTTTGAAATAAGATTGAAAACTATTTTTTGGAAAAAACGTGAATTTAGCTCGGTCAACAAGCTGATGGTCGTAGACCAACAGGCTGAACTTCCAGTTAGGTAGGCCATCCGCGGGGCAAAATTCTATCAGCTCTAGTGGTAGGCTGAACTCTCATGTTTGACAGGCTGATGGTGATGACCGATAAGCCGATGATCAAGTTTGGCAGGCCGGCAGAAAGCAGTACATTTTCAGAAAATGTGCATTTTTTTATGCAATTTTCATTTTATTTTAAAGACAATTTTGAGAAACATGAAATTTTATGGTAACCGAAAAAATATACCATTTGATTTATGAGGGATTGAAAACTTGAAGATGGATGCCACATGAAAAGAATACAACTTGAAGATATAAAGATGAAGAATCAATAATATGTTTCGATTGATCTTTTGTAATCTTTATTTTTTTTCCTTCATGACGGAACCATAATATTACGGCTATTTATTTATTATTATTATTTTGTTTGTGACTTTGCATGTTGCTTTGCTTATCTGCATTATAATATGATTTGTCATGTATGTTAATAACATGTTATGTAAAATAGGGAATGCCGCTCATTAAAATTTGTTTATACATGTTAACATAAAACCTTGACTTTCAAAATATTGAGTGGAAGAAGGTTTTCTAAGAGAGCAGCTATGGCCTCCATTGTTGGTTCATAGGTAACACATGGTGGTTCAGACCCTTAGGAAGGGATTTCGCCATGTACCAAATTGAATTTCCGAAAGGATTATTTATTTTAACATGATTTATCATTGTACATCCCTAGGTGATGATTATAAATCATGGATAAAATAGTTGAAATGATGCTTATACACTTAAGATTAAGTTTGTTATTAACCTCCCCTAGGAGCTCTATTAATGAAATCAATGGCTAAAGAAAACGATTATAAATATATGCTAAATCAGATGGGTGGCATATATTAATCGGAGGGGATCCATGTTTCCAATTGAATTTGAAAAGTCTCCCCTTCAAGAATTATCGTTGTAAGGTTGCGATTTTTTCAAAGTTTTGACACATAAACACAATTGTATGTTTACTTGTTTGTGTTGCCTTACTAAACTATTATGGATTGTTTGCTTATATGTGGTATATGATTCTTTATTGTAGATTAAATGTCTAAACACGCTTTATCTTCGATACTCAATAAGAACCAATTAATTGGCAAGAATTACAATGCTTGGAAAAGGAACCTAAATATCGTTCTTTCTTTTGAGAAACTAAAATTTGTGCTAACAACACTGTGTCATCTCGAACCCAACCTACTAAGGAATCCATAATGAGCAAATCTAAGCGTATGATCACTGGAAAGATGCTAACGATATGGTCCACTGTTATTATGGTTAGCATGAATAATGTGCTGTAGGCTATGAAGATTATGAGACTACGAAGCAGATCTTAGATAATCTTGAAGATATGTTTGCAGGCCAAGCCCTAACAAAATGGAAAAGGGCTCTTTAGAAACTTTTGAACTGCAAATAGAGACTCGGGACTCCTATGAAGGAACATATGATGTTAGTCATGGGTTACCTCGCTGAGGCTCAAACCCATGGAGTTGATATTGATGCTGAGTCACAGATGACTATGGTCTTTCAGACTCTATCTAAAGAGCTCATCCTATTTAAAGCTTCTTATAATTTGAGCAATAGATAGGATGTGACCTTAACAAAGCTGATGAAGTAATTACAGAAGTTCAAAAATCTGATCAGGGAAACTCCTACAGGTGGTGAGGCCAACTTGGTAGCTGCATCCAGTTCCAATCCCAATCTTAGAAATGGAAGGAAACAGAGGGCTAAGAACTGGAAGTCTTTTGTTCCTGCAAATGGCAAGAACAAGAAAAAGGAGAAAAAGAACCTAAAGAAGCTAAAGTGCTTCTACTATGGGAAGGTTGGGCACATCAAGAAGAATTACAAGGACTTCCTTTCCCAATGAGATAAGTGTGAACTTCTAGTTATTGAAACTTGTTTGGTTAAGGAATCAAGTAACACTTGGGTCATAGATTCTGGAGCAACTAATCATGTTTGTGTTTCTCTGTAGGGGTTTAAAGAAACGAGAAATCTGTTGCATGATGCGGATAGGCAATGGATCCTTGGTGTTAGCTGAAGCAGTGGGAGACATCCTTCTTTACTTTAATAATTATAAGAATTTAGTTTTGAAAGATTGTTTTTATGTTCCTAGAATTAAAAGGAATTTGATATCTGTAACGTGTTTATTTAAAGACTCTTATTTAGTATCTTTTAATAATAAAGTGATGATTTGTAAAAACAAATTTTTTATCTGTGATAAATGGATGTAAAACAAGCTATATTTTATCAAACCTAAGATGGATATACTGCTTAATACTAAGATTAAAAATAATGACTCAAAAAGACTTAAAACTTCTCACTTTAATAAGACTTATCTTTGGCATTTATGGTTAGGTCATATTAGCCTGAATAGGATTCAAAAGTTTGTAAGGGATGGACTTTTAAGTCAGTTAGAAGTGAAATGTATACCACAATGTGAATCTTGTTTGAAGGGTAAAATGACCAAAAGACCATTTAGGTCAAAAGGCAATAAGGCCGAAGAGGCTCCAAAACTAGTGCAAAGTGATGTTTGTGGTCCCATGAACATCTAGGCATAAGGAAGGTATGAGTACCTAGTCACTTTTATTGATGACTACTCAAGATATGGGTTTGTCTACCTAATACATCATAAAAACTAAACTTTTGGCAAGTTCAGGGAGTTTCGGGCTAAAGCAAAAAAGCAATTAGGTAAACCCATAAAGGCACTTCGATCCGATCGAGGTGGTGAATACCTCTCCAATGAGTTCTTGGAACACTTATTAGATGATGGAATTTTATCCCATTTGACTACATTAGGCACTCCATAGCAAAATGACATAGTTAAGAGAAGAAATAGGACTTTGTTGGACATGGTTAGGTCCATGAGGAGTTATTCAACATTACCTTTATCCTTTTAGGGATATGCACTATGAACCGCGTATTATCTTTTGTACAATGTGTCTTCAAAATTGATTCTTAAAACTTCTCATGAGTTGTAGATGGGTAAGAAGACATCCATAAACCATATTCACATATGGGGATGTCCAGCTTATGTCTTGTATAAGGAAGCGAATAATTTGGAAGCACATTTGAAAGTTTACGTGTTTATAGGATATCCAAAAGAGACTAAAGGGGGTTATTTCTATAACCCAAAAGAAAACAAAGTCATGGTTTCAACAAATACAATATTCCTTGAGGAAAGTTACATAAACGACTTTAAGCGTCGAAGTAAATTGGCACTCAAAAAGTTAGCCATTGATTCAATCACTCTAGGGCTTTCGGTTGAAACCAATGCAATAAATATAGAAAAACCAACTGAACAACAACCTAAAAGGCTTCAGCGTAATGGGAGGATTAGGCATCAATTCGAAAGGTATATGCTCAATAGTGAATCCTATTTAGCTAAACCATTTAAGCATGACAGGGATCCTTACACTTATATAGAGGCTACAGAGGATGTTGATTCAAACTTTGGACAAAAGCCATAAACACTGAGATAAGTCAATAAAGACTGATCAGGTCTAGGTACTTGTGGATGATCTTCCTGAAGGGGTAAAACCCATAAGGTGTAAGTGGATCTATAAGAGAAAGAGAGGAGCAGATGGGAAAGCCGAAACCTATAAGGCTAGACTAATAACTAAGGGACACATGTAAAAGAAAGGAATCGATTACGAGGAAACCTTCTCGCCTGTAGCCATACTTAAGTCCATCCGTACTCTCTTATCCATAGCAGCTGCTCTCGACTATGAGATTTGACAAATGGATGTCAAGACAGCCTATCTAAATGGCTATCTTGATGAGTCCATATATATGGTGCAGCCAGACTGGTTCAAGGATAAGGATCAAAAGGGTAAGGTCTGTAAGCTGCTCAAGTCAAGTTATGGACTTAAGTGGGCTTTTTGTTTTTGCAACATATGATTTGATTAGGTGATCAAGACTTATGGGCTTGAACAAAATGTGAACAAACCATTTGTTTACAAACACATTAAGGATGGAAAGGTGGTTTCTCTATTGCTCTATATAGATGACATTCTGCTGATTGGCAATGATGTTAGGACGCTATCATTGGTCAAATTATAGTTGACCTAGCAGTTTGATATGAAGAACTTGGGTGAAGCTAATTATGTTCTTAGTATCTAGATCTTTTAAGATAGGAAGAATAAAATGATAGCTTTATCCCAATAGCCTACATAGATAAAACTCTTGAGAGGTATTCAATATAAAATAATAAGAAAGGTGGGCAACCATCGAAGTCTAGAATTACTCTTTCTAAGAAAGACTTACCAAAGTCGAATTAAGAAAGAGAATACATGAAGAAGGTGCCTATGCCTCGGCAGAGGTTCATCTCATGTATGCTATGCTTTGCACACAACCAGACATTTATTACGTGGTCAGGATAATAAGTCGATTTCAATCAGATCCAATACGAACCACTGTGTTCCAGTCAAGCATATTTTCAAGTACCTTAGAAGGACTCATGGGTATATGCTTGTGCATTCAAGTGAGGATCTAACACCTCTAGGACACACTGATTCAGATTTTCAATCTTGTCTAGATTCGAGAAGATCGACTCTTGGTTTTGTGTTTACTCTGCCATTGTTTGGAAAAATGTCAAGCAAGATTGCACTTCGGATTCAACAATGGAGGCCGAGTATGTGGCAACTAGTGATGTTTTGAAAAAAGCAGTGTGGCTTCGCTAGTTCCTTAGGGATCTTGAGATAGTTCCTGGTATGGATAAGGTGGTGTTGCTATATTGTGATAACATTGTTGTGACAGCTAATACTAAGGAACCAAGATTTCATAAGAAAAGTAAGCATATTCATCAAAAGTATCATATGATAAAAGACTTTGTTGAGGATGAGCATATTGCAGTGTGCAAAATCGTGTCTTAGAACAATTATCCATTCACGAAGACACTAACTATGAGAATTTTCAAGAGGCATATGAAGGCTATGGGTATGCGAGATATGTCATATTTACTCATTTAGTGCAAGTGGGAGATAATTAGATGTAGTATCCTAAGGAGTAAAATGTTGTAACATGTTTTTAGAGACATTTTTATCAATAAAGAGATTATTCATTATTTATATACCAAATGCTGTCCTCTTTATGTTCATTTCTATTGAATATATGATAAGCAAACAAAAATCTAAAACTAGTGGTCTAAACCTTTAAGATTCATGCATATGATGGATAGATTATGCAAAAAACATGAATATTAAAGGTGATGGTCTAAATTATAAGATCTGTAATCAAGGAAATAAAGTTAAGTGCTTTATTTATGCTAAGATTGTTATGTTATCTACATCCCTAACGAGAGATGGCTTGTCTTACTCATTGGGGTGGGACTCTACGAGTATAAACATTGATGTATTGTCATAGGTGAAAATGTATTAAATCGGGACATAAAGTTGAGTTGATTTGGATTAATAATTTCATTTGTATAAATCAATTCACTTTAGATGATCATATGTCTTGTGTCTTAATCGAAATAACTAATGGGCCCATATTCTTGACTTATTATCTTTTGATGCACCAAAGGGTGACATCCTAACTTTATGATGATACACATACCAGCATATTGGAGATATGACTCTTGATTGCATAGACTTGTTATTCATAGATATAGATCCATAGCTCTTCTTGTAAAGTTAATGATATTCTCTTATATCCGTTATCCTGTAATTGAAAAACTAGAGCACTCGACTATTTGGATACATAGGTGTAACCAAATAGTATACTATCTTTGGATAGTAAGTATTCCAATGGTGAGATAATAGAACGTAAGATAAAAATAATAGGAAAGTTAAAATAGAATTTATCTTTA